>JAJEJO010004018.1:105998-167315 GCA_020662805.1 Glaucomys volans
CTTTGTTTTCTCATCTGAGAAATAGAGGCACAACTGACTATGTGCCTGCTGTCCTACTTTCTCGGAATCTGGGACCCAGCTGGCCAGGTCTGGGGTCTGGGAGGGTCTGGGAACAGAGATGCTAAGGTCTCAGAGTCCTGAAACTATAAGCCACCAAGCCTGAGCCTAGAGGCCATACTCCCTCGGGGTCCCTCCCTCCCTCACAGAGCCCAGTTCCACCAAGAGGGGCTTCTGTGTATATGTGTATGTGTGTGTGTGTGTGTGTGTGTGTGTGTGTGTAGGACCTTTGCTAAGAGAACCAAGGCCAGTGCTTCTGATGAAAAGAGCAGGGTCAAGTGCAATCCAGGAAGGTGTCATGTCCGTTTTTGTAGGCAGAGAAAGTAAAATACATAGAATACTTCACTCGCAGAGTGCTCTTGCTTGCTATTCCACACAAACACTTCTTCATGCGAATCTTCAGGTTGGGTGCCATGGCGCACGCCTGTAATCCCAGCGACTGGAGACTGAGGCAGGAGGATCTCAAGTTCAAAGCCAGCCTCAGCACTCAGTGAGACCGTGTCTCTTATAAAATACCAAAAGGGTCTGGGAATGTGGCTCAGTGGTTAAGCGCCCCTGGGTTCAATCCCTGGTACCAAAATAAATAAAATAAAATAAAATAAAATAAAATAAAATAAAATAAAATAAAATAAAATAAAATAATAAATAAAATAAAATAAAATAAAATAAAAATCTTCAGGAAGTCTTCCATAATCTGCTCTTGCTGAAGCAATGTGTCCCTCTCTGAATACTCTCTGAACTAGTGTGATGCTACTCTTAGGGCACATGCCATGATTTCCCTGGGTTATGACTATTTGTGCTCTTGTCCAACTAGATCCTAACAGGTCTCCACTCCCCACCTCTTACTGGGCTGCTTCTGTGGTTTGAACAATAGTGATATTGTCACTGAAATAGCTTAGATGAACCTTAGTCACCTTGCATTGGTGACATTATTAATAGTGACAGGCTCTAGGGCATCCCTTATGTGCTGGGTATGGCTGTTTGGTTGCCAAAATGGAAGGCTAATAGGTAGACACCGCCCTGTCTCACCCTGTTACTAACCCACACTAATTCTGAACCTCTTCAAGTCCCATGAGATGCATACTTCTGTTGAGTGGCTGAGCAATGTGTGACTATACTTAGAAAAATACAACACATAATTGAATTGGTGGCTCTATTTGAATATTAAACACTAATGGCAAAAATGCATGACCTCAAAGGCAGTCATTGAAAAGGCAACCCACTGAAAAGCTAGGATGCATATTTTGGTGGCCTCCCAAGGAGTGGGCTGGGCTGAGGAAGGTGCCTGCCCACTGGTGAGGATTCTGGGCCCAGAGGTCCACTCTGTCTTGAGTTTTAGCAAGGAAAGGAGGCAGGCACTAGCTCCACGTTGGCATTCTTCATACCTCTGGCTCACAGGTGAAATCTGTGGACAACTAGGGGAAGCAAATGAAGCCTGAGCTTCACTCCCCTGGGGCTCACAAGCCTTATTTATCCACAGCTTGAGATTCCTCCACTGCCCCGCAACCCCATGCTAATAAATCTCACAAGCAGAAATTGCTGATCTTAGTGAAGACTGGATGACAATGATGATCATTTCATGAAAACTCAACTCCAAAGTTGGAAAAGTCAACAGAAACTAGCCAATATCTGGAGATTTTCCTCCTGTCAGCAAAGCACTATGTTCATGTGGAGGGATGGAGAAGTGGTAGTGAGCCAGAATTAGGTACACTCATCCCTGTCTGCAAGAGGCTTCCTTTCAGGGGAAATGGAACCAAATATGAGACGTTTCCTCATGGTGGTGAGCCAGATCATTGCAGCTATATAGGAGGGACAGGCCCAAATCCTCTGGTCCCTGTCTTAAAACACAAAGTGCCTGTGTATGTCTTACTGTGACACCATGGGGATTCTGAGGTCATGTGATTTATGCCAAGGAGCCTTGACTCTGAAGGCAGGGACACTTGGTTTCAAATACCAGTCCCACTGCTTTCTCCTGAAGTTCCTTGGTTAGATTGCTTATTCTCTCATCTTTTAAATGGGAATAATAATGCTTCTTTACCAGAATCAGTAAGAAACCTGAACAACAGTTTTCAAATCCCTAGAAAAGTAGCTGATATTTAGATGGTACCTAGTGAATCTGCTTCTTTCCTCCTCCTTCATTTGCTAAACCAGAATTAATTAATGAAAGCTGTATAGCTAATTGTCTCAACTATAAACAGATAGTGCTACCTCACATAGGATATGTAATAGCACAGAGTCAAAGAGAAGAGCTGAAGGCGATATCCCAGGGGACTGTGAAGAGAACTACTAGATGACTGAGGTCATTTTATTTATCTTGGCAGACTTAGCAGTGTTGATCTGATCTGCCAACTGAGGTTGGCAGTGTTGGTTGGATGGATGGACGAATGGGTAGATGGGTAGATACATGGGTGGATGAGTGGGTAGGTTGGTGGGTGGGTGGATGAGTGGATGAATGGATGGATGGATGGATGGATGGATGGATGAGTGGATGGATGGGTGGGTAGATGGACAGATGCATAGATGGATAGGTGATTGGGTGGATGGATGGATGGGTAGGTGGACAAAAAGGTAGATGTTCCAGTATTCAAACACTCTTTTGCATCCCCAACTTACCATTAGGAAACTCAAAGAGGTTAAAAACCCTTGCAAAGTGCCAATGTCCTATTGTCCCAAGAACTTGCTAGTTCATTACAGTCTTTTTTTCAGATCAGTTTTGTTACCCAGAATTCCTGCCTTTTTCTTTTTTTAAATATTGTTTTAGTTATTGATGGACCTTTATTTTATTTATGTATATGTGGTGTTGAGAACTGAACCATTGCTTTACATATCCCAGGCAAGCGCTCAACCACTGAGCTACAACCTCAGCCTCTAGTCCTACCTTTTTCCTCTTGTCTATCCTAAATCCTTCAAGATCCTACTCAAGTTCCATTTTCTCTTGAAAGTCCTCTCTGATCAGATTGGTTCACATTTCTCTCTCCTTCCCCTGACCTTGTCCATACTAAGTCTGATCCACATCATTTAGCTTCAGTTGCTAATTGCCCTATGTCTGCATCTACCTCCCCTACCTGATAGCAGGGGATGGATTTCTGAAGTCCTTCACAGCCCTAGCATGAGGCTGGACACATGTGCCAGCAGTGCAAAGGCTGAAAGGTGTAGAGACAACTCAGTTGGCCAAAGCTACTCCTAGTTATGAAAGTTGACACTTAGTGGTGCCAGGTAAATATATTACCTAATTTAAGCCTCAAAACAATCTTACAAGATCAGCATTGGTGTCTCTCTTTTACAGATAAGGAAACTGAGTGTGAGAAAAGGTGGACTGCTTTAAAACATGGATCCAAAACTCTTTGATGCTCCTTTCCTTGACAGGTGGGATTTTAAATCCCCCAGCTCTTGAATTTGAATGGGCTTCTGTGTTCACTAATAGAGTATGGCATGAGTGATATCATGTGACTCCAGAGGCTGGGTCACAAAGGACCAGGCATTTGTGGAATCCATGCAAGTAGAGAACCGAGACTTGATACAAGAATCACCACCCCTCTGAGGCTGCCATGTTGTGAGGAAGCCGAGGCGCTGGCACATGCTATAGACACTGATCTAGTCTTTGAGTCACTCCAGCCCAGGAACCAGACATGTGAGTGAAGAGCCTTTAGATGATTCCAGCCCTACTTTTTAAGACATCCCCCGCTCTCAAATCTTTGCAGTGAGGCCCAAATATCACAGAGTAGAGACTGGTCATCTCTGTGACACCCTGTCCAAACTCCTGACTCATAATTCATGAGCACAATAAATAGTTGGTTGAAACTGCTGAATTTTGGGGTGATTTGTTATGCACCATTGATAAGTAGAATAGAAGTTCATGTACTTGCCCAAGGTCATCCAGCTAGTAATTGACAAATGTGGATTCAAACTCAGGTGGTCTGACTTCAGGGTTCATGTTCTGGAATGTCATTCTAGGTCTTCTAATATGTGCTTAGGACATGCTGGCAGATAGTGCCCTGGTGTGGCTGATCTCAGGTCCTGGAAAGCAGAACTGAACACTGAAGAAATAAAATTTGGTCAGGGGAGTTCCATGTCTGGAGAAGAAGGAGGCATGTAAGGCGGGGCCTGAGGCTCTGCCTCGAACAAAGGGACTCCCATTCCAGCAGGTGGGAGGGCAGCAGAAGGAAACAGTGGACATCCCTTAGGAAGACTTTTGTGGGGACAGCAGAGTTCCACTTGAGTCTCAGGGGGATGCTCCATCCAGGGTCCCCAATGCCTGACACAAGTCCCCACCTTTTTAGATCTGTTGACTTATTGGTCAGTGTGAATTTACAACAGAATGGGAGAAGGTAGGAAATCAACAAGGTCTAGTCCCAGAACGGCCCAGATTCAGGGGATGCTGAGACTATGGAATGCATTCTTACATACCTGAAGAATAAAATAAAATAAAAGCTGGCCGGAGCCCTCAATACCTTCATTTAAAATGCTGTTTAAAGAAAGATGCCTCCTGGTCGCTGTGGTGGACGGGGCCAGGACTTGCCTTCCCCAGGACCACATCCCCAGGCCATCTGCGGGAGGAAGTTTAGGAAAAGTTGGTTCTCTGCAAATGGGTCTCAGGAAGGGAGGGGGAGGACTCAGGAAGGCCGGGCTGGTGGCCGACCTCGGGAAAGCCAAAACTAATTCTGCAGTCTAGTCACTCATCCAACATTTAGTGTATCCGGGTGATTGTTCCCTGGTAGGCCAAGCCGGTCTATCTGCTGGGCCTTTTGTCATGTTAACTGCAGCCGATCAATGGATTGAGGTCAAGACTTCTGATGTAGGTGCAAGCTTAGAGGGAAAAAAGTCTCAAAGATTCATTTTTTCTCGTCTGGTAACACTCCGGTCACTTATTTTTTCTCAGTTAGCCTCTGCCGCTCTAAAGTGGATATTGATCAGTGCTTTAATGCAAACCTGTCAAATTAATTTTGCAGACCTGGGATATGACTGGCCTAAAATTGCTTCTGCATCTGTTCTCTGCAGCAAGCCTATGAATTTTAATCACGGCCAGAATGGGTTGGTGGCTTTTTTTGTTAGAAACTTGAATAGGAAAGGTTTAAACTGTAAATGCCAGGGAATGATGCTGTTTTGTTCTTTTCAGAAACTCATGTGGTGGAGGTCAAAGAAATTATTATGTCGGGTGTATTCTTGGCAGATGCTGCGGGGAGCTTTGCGGCTGGCTTTCCACCAAGCTGCGCCCTGGGAGCGCCGGAGCCTCCATAAACACGCAGTCGCTGGGCCACAGCTCTGGGGAGCAGAGAGCACCTGGATGCCCGCACAATTTGCCACTCTGGCCTGTCCGTGCTGTCCCCAACTCCTGTTTCATTGTTTTCCAAGACATTTTTTCCTCTGGGATAAAAGAGCCTTAGATGTTATCTTGTTTTGAAGATGACAGTTCCAGGCCTGGTTCTGCCTGCCCCGTCCCCTGTACTTCAGGATAAGGCGATGTCTTTCTGGGACCAGACTCATCCCAGGGAGGGGATCCTCCCACCTGAGCTATGCCTCCTTGGGCCTCCTGGACCCAGGATCCAGAACAGAGTTCCGTCAGGGCAGGGAGGCCCACAGCCTCTACCCATGCAGCAGCCACCACCCCGAGTCCTGGATGGAGATCCCTCCACCCTCCAATTCTGGGAATGGAGTCAAGGAGGACAATCCTGCTGACATGCCTGCCCACTTTGGGCCATCACTGCCACTGCCACAGGGTTTCTTCTGCTGCTTGTCCCCCTTGTACTTTTCCAAGATGGACCACTAGGCAGACAGGATCCTTTGCTGGGAAAGGTGCTCTTGGAACCCAAGTTTCCTGGGGGGCATGGCACGTCTCATGACTGCCTAGAGGCTCTGTGTCCTTCACTCTGGGCAGCTGCCCACTCTGCATGGAATCCACAGGTGGTGACCTAGCCCTGTTTGGTCCCCAGTGCACGCCATCAACAGCTGTTTATGGAGTGTGGATGAGCATCAGGCTCTGTTCTCAATGCTTTCCATACGTCGCTTTAACTTCATCCTCAATAGGACCACACAAGGATGGTGCGGTCACTCTCCCAGTGTTATTGAGAAGAGACTGAAGCACAGAGAGCTGAGGTCCACTGCCTGGTGTGCCCAGCGTGCAGCGGCAAAGCTAGACTTGACCTGGGCATCTGCCTTTCAGCTGACTCTGAGCGCTCTTGGCCCTGCTGGTGTGCAGTGATGCACTTGGCCGGCTGTTGCCTTCTTTGGGTCCCCAGTTGCTACATCTATGTTACTTTTACTTCCCCAATAAAACTCCAAACTCCTCACAAGTATAACCCTCTCTACTTCTGGAGTTTTCAAATAAATAATTGAAGGTGGAGAACCACAGGGTCACAGAGAATGGACTAGGAGAGTCTTTGGGGTCCAGTCACTAGAGTAGAGAAAGACCGAGTGGTCTCAGAACCAGAGTGGCCACCTCTCTCCCTCCAAACAGCCACATCAGTGCCACTCTGAACAAACCTCAAGGGAGTCAGGGTCCCTCCCAGTCTGCCCCGGGGAGAGCAAGGAGACGTGGTCCAGATCGCATTGAAGTTACACTCCCAACTGGGCAGATGTTAACAATGAAAGTGATCAGAAAGTGATCAACTCTAAACTGTCATTAAGAAATGGAGATGGGATATTGAGGATAGTAGGGCTGATGGTGAGAAAATTAAGCCATTTCATCGGTACATCTCGCTGAGTTGAATTCCTGAATAATGTGGCGAGTGTGGCACAGTGTGACAGGGAGTGAACATGCACCGTGGGCACAGCACTCAACCCAGGTCAGAATCCTCTCCTGGGTAAGCAGAACCAGGAGACTCTTAGTGCCTTGTCGTAGGTGAATGGGTTCCCACTCCTAGCCCTGCTCTCCTGAATGAGGAGACCCCTTCCCCCTGCCGACCTTCAGGAAGTCCTCATGGCTTCATAGCCAAGTGGATACAGAGGCTGGTTGGTCATCGCCAGCAATTCTACAGAGTTAACAAGAGCACGAGTTATATGCACAATTGGATGGGTTAATAACAGAAACCCTTGGGGACTCCGGTCCAGGGACTCTATCACCATTGCGACTCTCCCTACATTTCTTGGCTCTGCCTGTTGACTGTATCAGTCCCTCAGTTGCACAAATGTCAAGGATGTGTTTGTGGGCAGCCTATCTCACTCCCCATCAGTGAGCCCAGCCCTCTGCCCCAGGAGAGATTTCTGTCTCACATGTAGCTTTTAAATCTCTAGAAAGGACCCTGATTGCCCAGGTTTGGATCAGTAGACCTCCCCTTGAACTGGCCACCAGAAGGGAGGGACTGTAGGCAGGGCAGCTCAGTACAGGACACAGCCCAGCCCTAAGAGATAGGGGTTCTCTCTTTCAGGAGGCAGGAGCAAGTAGCTTGAGGCAGTGATATGGAGAAAGTCAATCCCAAATTGAATGTTCTGCAAGGATTTTTGGTGATTTGTGACTATGCATAACTTTGTGCTAAGTTCATCAATTATCTCAAAGAAGCCAATGCCCTGCCTGCAGGAAGACCCTCTTCCATCCCGCCTCATCACCTCCTGCATGTGAGCTGAATCTCTGGTATGGGAGAATGGGATCCGCCAGCAGGCCCCACCTCCTCCCCCAGCACCCTCCTCTGTGCCAGGCAGAAAGCAGAGAACGTGGGAGGCCCTCAATGAATGCATAGTGAATGAGGCTCTGCCTCGGTGAATGAATGACTGTGTGAATGAAAGAAAAGGAAATGAAAAGCAATTAGACACACACATGCCCAGAGTTCACCTAACCACACGGCTTCCTGCCCTCCACTCAGTGCTAAAAGCTTTGTGCCCATCAGATCAGCCTTGGGCTCCTGGGTCCCCAAGGGGAGGGGCAAGAGGCAGCCACTCTGTGGTTTGCAGGAAAAGGCACTGGGCTAGGGATCAGGGGAGCGTCCTGCCATTAATTACCTGTGTGACCTCGAGCAAGCCACTTAACCTGTCTCTGCTCCAGGTTCATCATCCATCAGATGGGGTAGCGCTCTGTGTGTTCACCCTACAACATGGAAAAGTCAACAGCACTTAGAGAAATGCAAAGGAGAAGTACAGTGCAGGAGAGAGCAGGTGGTTACCCTGACCTTGAGCCTCCATCCACTGTGCCCGCTCACTGCAGAGCTCCATGTGCGGGTCGGGGTGGTGGGCAGGAAGGCACAGCCTTTCACACGGAGGAACTCACACCTAGGAAGAAAATCCCCCATAGCCCCAGCTGGGCCCATTGTGTGCACAACCCTGAGAGGTGAAGATAGAAAATGAGAGTTGCCTTCCTATAAGAAAAGATACACGCCTATGAAACAATCTGAGGTGTGTAAAGGGCTCGGTCACAGCAAACAGGTCGGTCAGTGGATATTTGTTGAGCATCTCGGCTGTGCCAGGCACTCTTCTAGAATTAGAGGGGAAGAGGTAGATATAAGCATCCTGCCCAAGGAGCTGCGCATAGAGAAGGAATGAAGACATAAACAGGCAGATCAGAAATGATCTTCAGCCTGGTAAACGCCAAGAGAAGCCAATAGGGTAACATCATGGTGGGTGGCTTGGTTGGGGTTGGAGGCTGCTCTAGTGAGTGACCAAGGGAAGGTTCTGGGAGGGGATGGCGTAAAGCTCAGGTCTGAGCAATGAGAAGGAGAAGCACGGAACATGCAGATGCAATGGCCAGAGGACAGCCTGGGGGTAGGGTCCAGGAAAGGGCCCTGGGCCGAGTGCTAGGAACACAGGGCAAGGTGGCATTGTAGGTAATGGGAAGCCACTGGGGATTTGAGTAGGGGCATGACATGATCCAAGAGAGAGAATGACCAGGCAAGCACATGGGGTGCAAAGTTAGCCATCGAATGAATTCAGGGATGAAGGGGTGAGAGTTTTTTGTATTCCTTGTATAGCTTTTTCACGTTTGAAATTATCTCAAGGTAAAATGTGGAAAAATAGAAGGACATATGGGCTCCTGGTGAAAGGCTGACTGCAGCGGTTGGGGAGTGAGGGGAGAAGGCTGGTGCCACAGTGGAGGAAGGGGACAGGAGGCTCTGCAGTGGTCCAGGCAGCTGGGAGGAGGTGGGGGAGAGTCACTTCAGGATGTGCATTTCTGGAGCCCTGGATTCCTTCTGTATTGCTGTAGTGACAAGTTCACAAACTCAGTGGTTACAGGCAACATGAATTTTATCATCGCACAGCACTGTAGGTTAGAAATCCAACATGGCTCCCACTGGGCTAAAATCAAGACATGGGTGGTGCTGTGTTTCTTTCTGGAGGCTCAAGGGGAGAAGCAATTTCCTTGTCTTTTCCAGCTTCCAGAGGCCTCTCTGCAGGCCTTGCTCATAACCCCCTACACTACAGAACCAGTAAGAGCCAGTGAATCCTCACTGATGCGTCTATCTCTGACCACAACCTGGAAGAGTCCTCGTTGGTCAGGACCCTGTGATTGCACTGGGCCCACCCAGCTAATCCAGGATAATCTTTCCAATCTCAAACCCTAAGCCTTAATCACATCTGCAGAGTCCCTTTTGCCATGTAAAGTGATATCTTCCCAGGTCCCTGGGGACTAAGGTCTGGATATCTTTGGGGGTCATGACTCTGTCTGCCATGAGCAGGAACCATGCACATTGCTGATGGACTGGATCTTGGTGTGAGAGAAGAAATGAACGAGGCCAGGTTTCTCTTGAGCCTCTGAGTGAAGGATGGAGCCACTACTAGGATAGAGGAGAGGACAGGATGAGGTGCGGAAAGGGGGTAAGCAAGAGTTCTATTCAAGATGTGAGAAAATTTGGAGTCGATGTAGGACACAATAATTGGGGGAGCCTCATGTTGGAGCCCCAGTATCATCAAGACCAGGCCAGAGGGTGGCACTAGTGAGAGTCCCAGGTGTACCCCTAGGGCAATAAGCAGGGACTGAGCCACAAATAGTCACTAGGAGCTGGAGACACAAATGCCTACACATGAAAAAGACCTCCAGAGGGAAAGGAAGGCCAGATGGAGAAGTGCCTGGGCAGACAGGTTGGGGCCTGGCTTGTGAAGCATGGTTTTGTAGACCACCTGGCATGGGCATGCTGCAGGGGCTGGGGAGGCAAATGGCATGGTGTGGAACTTGGGCAGGAGATCACCTGCCCAGCCCTCTGTGCACAGGCACCCCACTGGCTGAGATGGCCTATCAATCCCAGGAGAGGGAGGGTACCCTGGTGGCTCCAGCCCAGCTGGAGAAGTCCCAGCCAAGGTCAGCCCCTTCCTGCTGCTCCTGGGGTCCACAGCTGAAGGGATGTGCACTTGCACAGGGACTGGGGGAGGTGGGGACTGAAGGGAGAGGCATCCCTTCCTCTTTTGGAACGGCTGCTCTTAAATCAAACAATTCAATCCAGGTGGAAGAGGGTCAGCAGCTGGGAGGGGAGAAGAAGGAGAAGCAGACGATAAAAAAAAATCAATAACACTGCCCCATAAAATAAATTGAGATTTGTGGAATTCACTTCCACTTGACATCAAAGATGCCGATTTGGTGAATTCGTTTAAGGCCAAATTGAAAACGTATCATTTTAATCCAGGTCCCCAAGCTGCCCCCAGCTCTGTGGCAAGGGCCCTGAGGGCTGGCTTTGCAATAGCTCCCAACACTCATCTGTGGCCCCTTGATCTCCATCACTCCAGAAAAACTGTGCTCAGGGTGGCAAGAGAGGTGGATGCTGTCCCCTCTCCAGGACCAAGATCCCTCCAGCCAGAGACAACCCCAGGAACCTCTGTAGATGAAGTTCCAAGGCTGGTCAGCTGGGCCTTGGGCAACTGGTCTCATGCAGCAATTTCCAGCTCTCTGGGTCTGAATGTTCCCTCCAGAGAGCGGTGAGTGACGCAAGAGAAGACAGTCGTAGGTTGACAGACTCTGGTCCCAGTTGCCTTCCCTTAGAGCATGAACAAGGTCCGAATGATGGTGTGGAGAGGGATGAGACAGAGGGCTTTGAAATCCTGAGAGAAAAGGGCAAGCACGAGACAAAACGGGCACAGCACGAGTTTCCTTGAACCAGGCTTCAAAGAAAAGAGGACAGTCCAACAAATGCTGGGTGCAGTGCCAGTCCCACTCTGGGGCCTCCCCAGCCCGGGGCACGGACCCAAGGGCTGCAGGCTGGCAGCTTAGGACGATGACAACCCCAGATGCTGGAGAAGCAATCTGTGACACAAGAGGGATGGCAAGGGCTGGAGAGGATGTGGCTGAGACAACGCAGAAGTGCAGACAGGTTGTCACAATGAATTGTCTTGAATGAGCATGTCCAGGTGCAAATCCCAGCTGCACAACCTGGCAAGGGAAGCCCTGGACCTCAGTTGCCACATCTATAAAGTGGGACAGGGTAGTGATGGTTTTATCACAGAGGATGGCCCAGGACCCTTCCATGGGGAAAGGTAAACACTCAGCAGGACGCCTAGCGGATTGACGACTCTCAACCAATGTTATCCCTGTGATGTTTATAATGACAGGTTGGGGGCTTTGGGAAAGCCACTGAACCCTCACCCAGGTCTCAGGGACCTCGTCTGTGAAGTGAAGGAGTCGACCAAATGTTCTCCACAGTCCATGCCATACTGGACTTATTGAGGCCCTGCCCCAGGAGTCTTTCCTCTCCCCCAAGTGACTGTAGCTGAGCAAGTGCTGTCACCAAGGGCTTCTGGTGTTAGCAGCTTCCAGTCACAAGCTCCAGGAACCTTGGACAGATACATTTGGGCATCTGGAAGAGCCCTAAGGGAGTCAGCCCAGCGGGAGAGGCCGTGGCTACCACACAACCAAACCCTTGACTACATCCACCCAACTCCACTGTGCCAGGCCCAGGCTTTGGGCTTCGGGACTTGAGCTTGATTTGACCTCCTCAAATTGAATGTTCACTTTAGCCTAGATTTGCAAAGCAATTTGTTAATGCTCCTGTGCGGGGGCTGTTTTCTCTAGGGTTTTAAGGAAAAACCTCATTTCAATGTAAAATTCACAGCACCAAATTGAAATGTATTCTGAGCAGAGTGAGCTGTTCAGAATTTCCAGGTCCCTGCGATCAGCAGCACGTCACATTGTAATTACACCTTTCTCTGTGCGTCAGCTGCAGGCCTGGTGAGGAAAATAGAAGATAATGCTGACCCTTTCGAGAAGAGAAAGGACTTTTGTGCCTGTTCCCTTTCAGAGAGCTCTGCCAAGATGATAGGGGAGAGGGACACCTGAATCAATCTATCAAGGGGAACAAAGCCATTAGTATCTTCAGCCTCCTTAGCCAAGATTGGTTCCACTCAGCAGTTCCTGGAGTTTAACTCTTATTTCTTCAAATGCATTGGAGGGAAAAAAGGCTGAAGCATCAACTTTCTAGCACATTCAGGTTCATTTTGCTCAAAGATGATCCCTGGTATCACCTTCCTCAGTACACGCATGCACACACATACATGTGCATATATACATGTACATAAATATGCATGTACAGAAAATATACTTGTACACATGTGTGCACATGCATCCATGCTTACAATGCCACACACGAACACATGTACATATACACCACATACACGTATGCATATGGTACTTCATAAGTTTAAAAACAACATGAGCAGAACCTAAATTGGATCATAATTTCCCCAAACAGAGAAATTTGGGAAAGGCCTGGTTTCGATGATCCTAGGAAATTCCTGTTAATTTTCTTAGGCATGATGATAAGATTATGATTAAGTAGAAAAATGTCATCACACTTAGGAGATGCAGCCTGGAGTATTTAGGGAGAAAGTATCAACATGTCTGTGACTGGCTTTCACATGATTCAGAGAGAAAGAAATACACACAGAGAATATAAATATGGTAACCTGTTAACAGCTGTTGAATCTGGGTATAGGACAGAGACAAAGTCATTTTGCTATCCTTTAAATAGTTTTGAAATATTACATAACACAGAGTGACACCTATGTTCTGACTATAGAGCAACACCATTATTCCTCAGCAAGCCCCAAGGACAGAATCTTGGCCATGGCATTCTGAAACATTTCCTGGGTGTGCAGTAATGCCTCCTTCCCTGCGGGAGAAGCCAGATCACTCACACCTTGCTTCATCAGAACCTCTGGGCTTAGAATGAGGGCTACTTAGGTCTGGGGTCCAGTTTCCTTGCCCTGCAGCTCAGCAGGGGTTGCTCAAGCTATTCTTCTGTTGAGAATTCCCTGCCATTCTCTGCTTAAAGAAAAAAGTGAGAGCAGTCTGTCACAGACAAGGCCAGATCAGACCCCTCTCCTCCTGTGCCTCCTATAGTGTGGGCTCATGAACTGAACTTGTTCCTAATTCCCTTCCAGCATCCTTTTCCATCTCTGCCTTCTCTGAGCACTCCTCTATTTTGTTCAGGTAGCCACTCCTCTCCCA
The DNA here is from genome assembly GCA_020662805.1 of Glaucomys volans. Taxonomy (NCBI): domain Eukaryota; kingdom Metazoa; phylum Chordata; class Mammalia; order Rodentia; family Sciuridae; genus Glaucomys; species Glaucomys volans. Next base: position 119,410 of record JAJEJO010004018.1, read on the forward strand.
TGAAGCTTGAGGGTAAATGTTGAGGGCTCTAAGTCAGTTCCAGGAATGACCTTCCTGTGGGCTGGGGGCTAAGTGCTGGTCTGGGAATAGGCCCAGGACTCTGCAAGTCCACATCAGCTGAGCAGCTCAGCTTGGGGACTTCTGAGGAAGGTCCCTCATGGGGCCCAGAAGCACCCCAGCAAGCAGTGATGCCCTATTTCTTCCCTGGACTACTGCCCTAGCCAACCTGCTTGCCAGCTTGAGGACAATGCCCCATACACCTAACTGGCACCAAGGACAGAGCACAGCAGCAGACACGCGCTGTGCCAGGAGCTGCTGGACTCCTGTAGGGAGACTATAAACCCCCATTTTAAACTGAGTTTTCTGTCACTTGCAACCCAAAGCACCCTGACTGACAGTAGACCACCTGCTTCAGTTCTTCCCACGCCGGATTACGGTTCATTGTGCAGGGGTCTCTCTTCCTGCTAGCATCCTGTCTGGACCAATTTTGTTTTGTGAGGACAGATATGTTGTCTGATTCATCCTTTCCTCTTAGAATCCTGATCTGTGACTGGCATGCAGTCAGGGAGAATTTGGGAACCAGGGTGTTGATGTGTCCTAGTGGATCCTCGGTGGTTTCCTCTTAGCAATTATTCCAAGGGATTTATCCATTTCACGTCCATTTTTGGAATGAGGTGGAGCATTAATATGCAAGTGGGAAGGAAGGAACAATGGATAAATTAAATGTTTATATTAAAATATTGTTTCTTAGAAAAGGGGTACCATGGAAACCCCTGTGGGAGAAGACCCCCATCTCCTAGGGCAGTGGGAGACTAAGGTGTGGGCACATATTTACATACTTTCAACCTGTTCTTCATCCGGGCCCTCCTCTGATACTTTAACCTTCTCATATCCCCCAAAGATTTCTATAAGGCACCCATGGGGGAGAAGGACACCTTCTCATTATTGGGAATTTCTATCTTCAGCAAATTTCCTATCATTCAGAAAGATTTTTTTCAAGCATTCATTTCTAGAGTCCATATGGTTTAAAAATAAGGCTTTAAGAATATATCCCCAAATAACATTACTATAGGGCAATACAATTCTTTACTTTCAACCCCTTCTCCAAGATTCTAAGGTGACCTTCCCCTGGAAAAGCACTGACCCAAAGTCCCAAAGTCACATACGGAGATCAGACAAGAGAGCTAAAACCGGGCACTGGGCTTGTTTGACTTCACGGCACACTTGGCTCACTGGTGGTTATGAGTAGTGAAATAATAATAGTAATACCTGTATTTTCTTCGTCTTTGGCATGAGGTTTAATTGTGTGGGTGAGTTGTTTCAATGCCTTGATAGCCGAGAGGCAGGCGTTCATCAGGTCTGCAGCCCTTAATTAAGTAACCAAGGGTTTGCATAGAAAAAAGTTTCCAGCAGCTTCATGTCTACTAAGAGCCCAGGGACTCTGGTCAGTTCCTGAAATCCACAGAAGGCCATTCTTAGGCAGGAAATACAATGCAATGTTGGAAACCAGGAAAAGACTGGGAACTCAGACTAAACTCAGACAGAGGTGGGCCAGGAAGGCAGGGAGGTGAGTCCTGGAAGGAGGGGGGTTCTCCCGACGGGTCCTGACCTCACCACGGGCAGAGTTCAGAACCACGAGGCTCTGGTTTCTAGCCTCCTGTCCTTCAGGGTCAGCTGGCAGACCCTCCCAAAATACCATTCACATCACTCCTAATCATTATTGCACACAAAAAGTAGCAAAGTTGTATAACAGGTCCCACATTTGTCACTGTGCCTCAGTTTCCTTATCTGAAAAGTGAAGATAACAAAAGAACTTTCCTCAAGGAGCTGTTATGGGCATTGACCTAATTAACACGAGTGAAATGCTCTGAATGGTGCCGGCCATGTAGAGAGTGTTACGGGAGGGTTTGCTGCTATTATTTCATTTCCAGCTAAGCTGGGAGCAGCGCAGGGTTTGTGGTTAAATGGGGAGTAGGAATCTGGTTGCCTACGCTAAAATAATTAAATGGGAGGCCATTAGACTGAGGTGCATCTAATGTCCTGAGTTCTTTTTTTTTTTTTAACTCTTACGTGTTTAATTTTACATGAACTGTATTCAAGCAATTTTTAATGCACTCATAATTACAAATATAAATAATACAAAGATAAGTTAGTTAAAGTTAGCCAAATTGATATTATTTAAATTCACCTTTTTTACCTTGGTATATTTCTTTTTATAAAGACACATCCTACCCTATTACCTCTCCTCTTACCCTTTATAGAAGCTATATAAGTTCATTGTAATGAATTTGGGGAATACAGGAAAATACAAAGAAAAAATGTCCTGACTTCTTATATAAGCAAACTAAAACCTAGATAAGAGTCATTTCCTGTAAACCACTAATTTAAAAGAAATCCAGTCAATCACATGCAGCCAACTGGGCATTAGATTGTATTGAACTTCCTATTGAAATAAATCAAATAAAGCTCAAACTTTAACCAATCATGTAACCTTTTTGCTCTACTTCCACGTTCACTCTACAACAGCTCCCCACCCCAGGGTCCCAAACCACTTCCTGTCCGGAGCTGCCAAATTCATGAATCTCTGCCTGCTCAAATAAACTCTTTTATATTTTATGTGCCAAAATATAAACATGAAGTGCTTAAGTGACTTAGCTCAGCCATTAAGGTTCTTAGCTCTGAGTCCACCTGCTTGGTCTCCACTTCCGGGCACAGGAGCTGGTCACAGCAATGCAGGCCCACCTCTGCACTATCACCCAAACATGCCAGGCATACACTCTTCTCTGTGGGTGCTTTCCCCTCTCCAGGGTACATTTATAAACCAGAGGCTGCCAGGGTCTCCCAGAGCTGAAAGTTCCAGGGCAGCTGAAGCCCACCCATATCCAGAGGAAGTGTCTACCACTTTGGGGCCAATATTCCTGCCCTCCTGAATGAGAGCAGCGCCTCCATCAGATCATCTTAGCTCCCCAGGGAGCTGTGTCTGTAACCATGTGGAGAGGCCAGTCCCTTTTTCAATGTACAAATGTCTACACAATCTACAGATGTCTACACAGGTGGCTTCCTGGATGCAAGAATGCAGTCTTCATGGCACCTGTGATCAGCTCCACTCCCTTTGAACCTCCTTCCTTGGTCCTTGACTTGGGTGGATGGACAAGGGCCACACGAATGCCTCCCTCTGGGCTCTCATTTCCACAAGAGCAGAATCTGTGCTCTGATTCTCCCCTATATTACCAGGTCTCTATGCAGGGAACAGGTGCTCAGGAGAATGAACAAATGAAATCTTTTTATCCAGAGGAATGTGCATAAATGCAGTGTGTGCCTCAGAGACACCCCAAGTCTCACGTGGGCCTTCAGCTCAGTGGAACTGTCCCTTTTCTTCAGCTGGGATGTGCTGTTGAGCAGTCATTTGAAGAAGAGGTACACAACAGAGTGATTAATTACATACACCCTTTCTGATAAGGTGGGTAAGAGTTAAACTTCGGGTAGAACTGGTGCAGTATCAGATATCACATGTTCAATATAAAGAACTTCCTGGCAATGAAGCATGACTTACCATGACACCTTGTAAGGTGTGAGCCCCCTGTTTTGGAAATTCCTCCCACAAAGATTGGCAGGGATACAGGGTTTCCCACATGACCAGGCCCTGCCTACGGAGGACCTGCTCTAAAATCCTCCAAAAAGCATATTAAAAACAGCTCTCTGCTGGATGCAATAGTGCACACCTATAATCACAGTGGCTTGGGAGGCTGAGACAGGAGGGTCTCAAGTTCAAAGCCAGCTTCAGCAACTTAGTGAAGCCCTCAGGAACCTAGCAAGACCCTGTCTTTAACTAAAAAATATAAAGGAATAGGGATGTGGCTCAGTGGTTAAGTGCTCCTGGGTTCAATCCTCAGTACCACCTCTCCCCAAAAAAACCCCCAAACACAGAATTTTACCCCAGAAATCCAACTCAATTGGCAACAAGTAGAGCCTGGAAATCATGTATTTTGCACAAAGCTTTCCAAAATTTTTCAGTACAGCTCAGTCTGGGAAGCCCTACCTCAGAGAGCTTCCCACCTGGAGTGCAATATGGGACCTGATGATACCTGAGAATCCCACCAGCTCAGGAGTGTGCGTTCCTCCACATACACCCTGGTGCCTGACCTACACTTTAGCTCCTAGTTCTGTTATCGTTTTCCCAGTAGGGTTATTTAGCTGCCTGCTGCTTTCTTCAGACAAAATCAGGAAGCCTACTGCTATCGACTGAATGTCTGTGTCTCCCCAAAATTCATGTTGAAGTCCTAGCCCCTAGTGTGATGGCATTTGGAGATAGGGCCTCTGGAAGAAATCTTAGTCCATTTTCTGTTGCTATAACCAAACAGCACAGATTGGGTGATTTATAAGAAGTCAAGGGTTTTTTGGCTCACAGTTCTGAAGGCTGGGAAGTTCAGGACTGGGTGGCTGCCTCTGGTGGGTTCTTCTTGCTGGTGAAGTCCTGAGGCAACCCTGGGCATCATACATCAAGACAGACCGCACTTGCTTACTTGAGTCTAAAATCCTAGGGGGCCCACCCTTATGATCTCAGTTAATCCTAATTACATCCCCAAAACCCCACCATTAATATTTGACTTTGGAGATAAAGTTTTCAACACCTGGATTCTGGATGACACAAACAAACAATAACAGGAAGTAAGTAGGTTTAAATGAGGTCATGAGAGTGGATCTCCCATGAGTGGATGAAAGCCCTTAAAAAGAAGAGACCAGAGCTCTTCCCCACTTCTGTCATGTGGGAATACAATACAGAGCCCATCTGCAAACCAGGAAGAAGACCTACATCAGACACTGAATCTGTTGGCACGTTGGTCTTGGAGTTCTCAGCCTCCAGAACTGTGAGAATAAATGTGCTGTTTAAGCACACCCCTCCCACCTTCATCTGTGGTATTTTGTTACAGAGCTTGGGCTTATGGAGACATGCTCAGCACCAACGAACACTGTCCAAGATGTCTGAGAACAGGAGGCAACTGAATTTATTCTAGCAGTGGTCCATGAACTTCCTGATGGCAGAGGCCTGGGCCATGCCCTTCCCTTCCATCCTTTAACAAGGTAGCACAGCTCTTGGCTGTGCAATGGGCAGTCTTTGGGCAATGAGGAGGGAACTCTTGGGCAATATCACAGTCATTTTAGTGCATTTGGCTCATGAAAATGGTCACATCCTATTTCAAAATGACCTCCCTATTGAATCCAGAGGACAGAACCCCCATAGCGTGCCACTTGGGAGCCTGTTTAGTAAGTGGTTAAATGGTTGTCAGATTTCCTTCTATGTATCCATCTCTGCATCACCCTAGTTAGTGTATGACTGTCACCTGCACAGAACTGCAGCCACTGGTTTGGGTCTTAATCTGAACCATCCCAGAGCAGGGCTCAGTGTCCCCACCTGGCTGGATGTCGTATGCAGACAGGCAGCTGGCTTAGGTCTCAGGCAGTCCAGAGTAATCTCTACCTCTTCCTTCTCCACTTTGGAACTTTCAAGTGGAGACCTGAAACCCTGAAGAACAATGAAATATTTTTCCCCTCTCCTCCCCATCTGGAAAGTTGGCAGGAAAAAAATCATGAACTTTCAGCTGCTTGAATCAGGACTAGTGATTCAAGCCAAAGCTTGTCTTATCTCTATCCCAATTTCCTTCTCAGGGTCCCCTCTGCCCTGCCTCTCCCTACCCCATCCTGTGTCCCATTGCCCTGACTCCGCACTCAGCTGACTTTTAAACAAACCTCTCCTGATAGGATGTGCCACATCCTGAGAACACACAGCAGACCACAAACAGCTCCTCATGGGGAGTAGGCTCAAGACCCTAGGGTTGGGCTTTTCTGACACCCCTCAGGCTACCCAGCTCGGTGGCCACTGGCACTCTAACCCATGGGATCCCCAGCATTGACTCTGCTTCTACCAAGTTGTTGGTTTTTCCTGTTTCTGACAGTGCAATATTGCATATAATAACAATTACCAATGACCTCCACTGGCTTGTCCAATCTCATTATTGCCAATGCATTTGGTACCTGCCACTGCCAATTTGCCTCAGCTGAGGTTTTATTCAGTGGGATATGACAGAGCGGTACAGCAATCTTTTTCCATTTAAATAGTTTAATTGAGGAAAGCTATCAGATGTTTCCAAATTTAATGTATACAACAATTTGCTTTTTCCTATCTCTTTTCAGAGTTGAGTTGGAAGAAAATGACATCTGATTCTTATAGAAGGAAAGCAATTACATTTTGGCGTCTGCCTTCCCCGGCTTGCATATGTTTTTAAACATAAAAAGAAATTCTTAATATGTAATTGTCAGGTAATAAAAAGGGAAAAATATTTTACTTTGTGTTTATGAAGTAATTTTTCAAAAGCATAAGGGAATTACATGTTAATGTTTTGTGTTTATGACTGCACTCTAATACTGCACTATTTCTTCAAGTTTGGGTCTTTTTTTTTTTCCCTCTCCAAAGATGAGAGCTGAGATGATCAGGCCTAGCTCAAATCCTGCCTCTCTGCCAGAGATGTCCTATGCATTCAGTTTCTGTGTCAGGGCTCCCTCTGGAGCACCCGCCTTCTGCACCCCCATGTCACACTGGTTTTCTATTTGGAGATTGAAGGGTCCTCCTGCCTAGATTGTAGGCTTCTTGGAAACAGAAAGAATTTCTTTCACATTCTGATGTTCTCCAAGACCCTCAGGAAAGGGCTAAACTCAAAACAGTTGGTGCTGAACAAACACTTGAGGAAAAAATTTACTCACCGAATTACCAAATAATTAGTCATCAAATACTTAGAATGATTTTATTACAGCATCAAATACGTGATCCCTAGAAGAGGTCCAGAGAATGCAATGGCAGCGGGATGGATGAGTGGGTGGATGGATAGAAGGATGGATGGATGGATGGATGGATGTGTGGATTGGTGGATTGATGAACAGTTGGACAGATGGATGGATAGGTGGACTCCACACAACTCATTTGAAATTATTCTAACTCTTTGACCAAAAGGATTAGACATGATAGTTCCCTAAAACTCTTTAATTACAGGGCTTACTGACACCAAACTAAGATCATTAGTTTCAAATCATTTTCCAGAAAGGATCAACAGGCTACTTAGAAAGTCATACAGTATCAGGAGGGCCTGAGTCTTACTATCTCTATTTCTCAGAGAATAAATTGGTGGCCTACAAGTTCATGACCATGTTTTATAATTACAAATTTGAACTCATCCCTGACAAAGATGATCTAATCTTTTCATAATCTTTTCTATTTAAGCACATCTGCCAACTCTTTCAGATAACTCTCTTCAAGTATCCCATATCACTTCTCAGTTGATGAACTCACCGCACATTTCAATGAGAAAAGAGAAGCAGTCCTGGGTCCTCTCTCTTCTTTACTCCACAAAATTGTTGGACTGATCTGCACCGGCACCATCTTCTCTTCCATCCTGTCTTCGTGGATGAGTAGCCCTTTTCTACGAAGCTGACCCGCTGCTTGTATGCAGGTGCCAATGCCCTGCCTTCTGTTTAGTGTGTGTCTCATCTCCCGTTCATCGTTCCAAGTCTCCCTTCTCCTGGATCATCCCCAGTAAGTCATCAGTACTCCGGAGTGCTCTAGTTTTGTCTGTAAACAAACACTACTCTGTGCTTCCCTCTCTAGCTGCTACCGGACCTTTCAGCTTCTCTTTCCAGAAAGACTTATGAATTGTCTATGTGGACTATCTCCCCTCCCTCAGCTCCTGTGGTGCATCTCAGGTGGCTTCTGCCCTCACATCCCTCTGAAACTGCTCTGGTGTAAGTCCCCAGTTTTACCTTCCTGCTGCAAAACCCAAAGGACAATATTTGGTCTATATCCCACCTTCCTAGCAAGAACGTAGCACAGGAAGATTCTTACCTTAGCACTTATTCATCTGTTTGTTGCATGTCTCCCAATCTAAAATGTAAACTCCCTATGGGCAGGAACCTTGTGTATCTAATTTCCTGGTATATCCCTGCTGCCTACAATGGCACCTGGTAGATGTTGGAGAGATGTTGGTGTTGACCAAAGCACTTACCTCCAACAATCTCAAATCTACTCCATATCATCAATACAGAGTCACAAAATATTAAATTTGGAAGTAGTCTTAGAAATAATTAGCTCAGGTTGTTGGTGTCTAACTGGTGAAGTAACTTGCTTGATATTACACTGCTAGAAACTTCTAAAAGAACCAGCCCTTGAGCCAAGTCCTCTTGGTTCTGTGCCCAGGCTCTTTCTGTAACATCTTGCCCTGTGCTATGTGAAAGAGCCTGTGTGATAGTGTCCACTTATGACAGGAGCAGAGGTATGGAAGGGACATCTCTCAAGACAAAAATGGATTCAATAACTCAGCATGGAAGGAAAATGTGCACATGACAGTTTCTGTTCTTTTCATAAAATTAACTTTGTAGTAGAGTATTTAGTTTCAGTTCATCTGGTTAAGTGAACATTCTTGTGTTTCTGAACCATGTTTAACTATTTTTACAATTAAAAGAGCCTTATGATTTTTTAGATTATATAACCAATACATGTGTATTGTAAATAATTCAAAGTATAGAAAAAATGAGTGTAAAACTTACTTAAAATTCCATCATGTGAGGTAATTGCTGTTAAACTGGTTTTAAAATACAACACAAACATATAAAAGTGCACAGATCATACACGTAGAGCTCAGTGAATTATTACAAAATGCATACTCGTGCATCTGCCACCCAAGACAAGAAAGACAGTGACCTGCCCCCTGATCCTCAGTGGTCATCACCCTGCTGGCTTTCAACACCAAGAATTAGTTTTGCTTTTTGAGCTTAAAATGAAGTAATTCCATATGTTTCTTCATGCTGACCTTTTTTTTCTTAGTAACATTACATGGAATTTTTTTCACACTGTGGTACATAGTGTCATTCATTCATTTTACTCATGTGAATATTCCATTGTAAGAATATGCTCTTCTGTATTTATCCATTCTACCATTGAGGGGCACTTTGTGTTTTTAGTTTTAGAATATTATAGATTGCTGCTACAGATATTGTACATGACGGACAGCACATGTGCCCGCCTCCAGCAGCAGGGCTGCTCCTTGGTGGTGTATGTGCGCATCTGACTTTATCAGGCACTATTGGCTCTCCAAAGTGATCGGACCAACTTACACACTCGCCAGCAGCATTGAGCACTTCCTTTGTTCCACACCTATATGGACACTTTTCATTTTAGCCATCCAAGGAGTATGCACACCTGAATTTGAAGTCTTTTTCTGACTATTAGTATGATTGAGCACATTTTTGTATATTTGTTGATCATTTCTGTATCCTCTTTGCAAAATGCCTGTTCAGATTGCCTGATGTTCTTCTATTGGGCTATTGGCCTTTGCTTATGGATGCATAGGAGTTCTTTGTTTATTCTGGTTTTGTGTTCTTTGTTATTTTTTTAATATATTACAAAATTCTTCTCCCACTTTGTAACTTGTTTAAACAGTTTCTTTCGATGCACTGAAGTTCTCAATTTTCATGTAGTCCAATGTATTCTTTCTTTAACAATTAGTGAGTTTTGTTTCAGATGTAGGAAATCTTTCCCTACCTGAAGACTGAGAAAAATGTGTTCCAAAATATTGATTCACCTTTCACATCAACAGTGACAATCTGCTTGGAATTCATTTTTGAATTGTTATCAGTCACCTGCATTGAAAACAGTTACTGTTTGTATTAGCCATTTTTGAGTTACTATAACAAAATAACTGAGGCTGGTATGGCATGAACTGGGAGTCAATTTTTTCCTTTTTTTTTTTTTTATATGCTGATATCCAGTAGACTTACTGTCATTTACTGCAAAGGTCTTTTTTGCTGCTGCTTGGCAGTTCACTTTTGTCATAAATAAAGTTTCCACATGTGTGTGCTCCTGCTTCTGAGCACTCTACTCAACTATGTTGACCACCAGTCTTTTCTTTGCCCCCCTGTTTTATCATCTTAGTTTCTGTAGTTTCTAAATTTTAAGTCTTGATATTGGACAATACAAGACCCTCCCATCTTGTATTTTTTTTAATCAAGAGTATCTTAGCCCTTCTTTGTTCTTGGCATTCTTACATAAATTTTAGAATTCCCTTGTCAATTTGCACATGCACATAGATGTGTGTGTGTGTAGATACAAGCAGACATGCACACAGCCTGCTGAGACTTGGACTAGGATCATATTGAACCTACAGATTAACTTGTGGAAGTTGATGTATCTACAACATTCAGTTCATGAATGCATCATCAATATTTAGTGAATATTCTTTCATACTTCTCTCTCTCCATGTACAGCAATACACACACACACACACACACACACACACAAAATTTTACATTTATTGAATCATATCATTTGTGTCTTTATCAAGGTCAACATTCTTTTATATTTTGTGTGTTTTTTAAATCTGATTCCTTGCACCTGCACACACCACCACCACCACCACCACCACACCCTCATCATCATCTATTTACTGATATCAATTCTCTTTTTACTGATATTAATCTGTTTTGAATCTTTCCACAATATCCTTTATGCTCACATAGTCATTCACATACATAACTGTATATCTGCACTTTCTGGTGGTTGTCACTACAAAAAAGGGTCCTAAACATACCCTCCTCTACGTTTTGCTTTCTTCACTTAAAAATATGCTAGTCCTTCCAAGTTAACAGGAAATACTATTCAATGCAATCTTTTTAAGAGCTGTGTAGAATTCCATGATTGAAATGTCTCACAATTTATTCAATTATTTCTCTATTGATGGGCATTAATGTTGTTTCCAAATTTGTGCAGTTGCAAACAATACTGACATGCATATCTTTGACCTTGAACAAATGTTTTCTTACCAGAATTCCCTTTTTAAAGGAAGGGTAACGGAATGGGATTGCTAGCTTGAATAGCCTGTGTATCTCACATTTTAAGAATTGTTGTCTGGTTTATTTCCAAGAACAGACGATGAGTCACAGTTCCTCTGATCATTCTCTAGGAGAAAACTCCCCAATATTTCTGTTAGGAGTTACCACTCTTTCTAACTGGTAGCAATTTTTAGTGGAAATGATATCTCGTTATTATTTTCATTTGTATCTATCAGACAATTAAAGAAGTTAAACATCTTTTCATACTTTTATTGACATTTGAATTTGCTCTTTTCTGGTGTTTCTTCATATCCTTCATATATTTTCTTGGATGTTTTTGTGTGTGTCATTCTCTTATTAATTTGTTAGAAAATTTTAACATATTTCAAATATCATCATGTTATCAGTCACCTGCATTGAAAGCACTTACCCTTTGTATTAGCCAATTTTGAGTTACTATAACAAAATAACTGAGGCTGGGTAACTTTAAAATAAAAGTTTATTTTGACTCATGGTTTTGGAGATCCAAGATTGAAGACGCATATCTGCTGATGGTTTTTCTGCTGGCAAAATCTCAAGGTGGCATAGGGTATCACATAGCAAGAGACAGGGAGCATGCATGTGTCTCTTCTAGTCTCTTTCCTCTTTTTAAAAAAACCTCCAGTCTTCTATCTTCGGTCTCTATCCTGATGACCTTACCTAATCCTAATCACCTACCAAAGCCCACCCTTAAACACCATAGTCAGATGAAATCTCCAGCCTCTTCATACCTCACAGTTGGGATGACATTTCAGCATATGTACCCTTGGGGTACACACTCAAGTCATAGCCAAACCATAACACTGATGTATTATTTGCCTTTGTTTATAACACCTTTCACTATTTTACTATCATGTTAATGTTTACATAGTTAAATGTGCCCATCTTTTTCTTTATAGTTTCTAGGTTTCCTGACTTGGTAAAAATGTTTTCTGTTCTACAGTAGCCCCTCAAGTATAAGCCTTGGGAGAGCTATTGATTTATCTATCTATCAATTCTCCTACCTATGAATTATATGTGTTTATATGAATTTTCTTATAATAACTTTATGGTTTTATTTATTTATTATTTTATATTTAAATCCTCAATCCAGGATTTAAATCCAGGGGGAATTTTTTTAAATACAAGGTGAGGCAGGGAATCCTAAACTGCATATCCTAAATCAGGATATTCAGATTTTTAGCACTGATTATTAAACAATCCACCGTTTTCTATTGGCATCCAATTCTGGGTTCTCCATTCTTTACTTATGTCAGTCTCATTTTTCATATATTGTTTTTGTATCTGGTAAACAACCCAGTTACTCTACCTAATTAGTCTTTAATTTTTTTCTTGGCCTTTCTCAGGCACTTATTTTCATTTTGATTTTTAGATAAATTTAGAAAAAATTTTTAGATGTTGATAGACCTTTATTTCATTCATTTCATTTATATGTGGTGCTGAGAATCGAACCCAGTGCCTCACACATTCTAACCATGTGCTCTACCACTGAGCCACAACCCCAGACCAATTTTTAGATAATTTAATGCAATAAAAATTCTGTTTGAATTCCAATTGGAGTTTCATTACATTTATACAATAATTTGGGGAAAAGCTGAAATTTTAATGATATAGATCTTCCCATTTAGAGCATAGTATGTCTTCAACTTGTACAGGTACAGTTTTATTTATTTCAAAATTATATAAGCATCTTTATATTGGTTCAAGTCTATGTGTGAATCTACATTTGTATGGCCTTTTTGGGGTGTCAGGCTCAGCCGAATATCAGTCCAAACCTGCGAAGACAAAAGGCCTTAATTAAGTCATCAATCTGTAAAAATAAGCACACCAGCAAGATTTTTAGGGTCAGTACTTCACACCCACTTTGGAGTCCGAGATTTGGTTCAATTTTGTTTACTAAATGAGCCCCAGTTCTCCTCTCTGAAGTAGGTGTGATGATACCCACCGCCTGGGTTGAGGAAAGAATTAAAGATGACGCAGTTTGCAGAGCAGATGACAGAGTGCTGGCACATAGCAGTTGATCAAAAAGTGCTGAGGGAAGGCTTTCGCCCTCTTTTCCTTAACTGTTTGATCCTTTAAAAGGGAAACCTGGCTCTCCATGCATTGTGTATGATGCACTTGGAAAACAGGACGTGGCCTCTGGTCTTCCAACTGGGAGGCCTCCTACCTTCTAGGCTCTCTCTCCCTCCACTTTCCGAATCTGGGTCTCCTTGGGACTGTCATTAGCAATGTCTTTCTCAGCGGCTGCATTGTGGGCTCTGAGCTCTATGGATTTTGTTTTGCATGACATCTTTGCTATTTTTAACATCTTACTATGGTGCCCATTTCTTTTTCTTTTGAGAAGGTCACCAAGACCCAGAACGGTAATGACAATAGTTCTTAACCCAAAAGACTCCAAAGCCCTTGCAATAAATCAAAACAGTTTAGTGTGATTATGAAGACAAATGAAGCTATTTGTAATAATGACCGTGCTTTTCTGTTAAGTTCAGGCATACGCTAGAAGCCGGCCAGTCTCACTCACACCCACATAACAAGTCAGTCTGTATTTAAAACTAGAGGATATTCAAGGAGTGCTGTTGAAAGTTCTTTATATCTGATATTTTGAAATAATAGTGAAAAAGTATATTTGATATATCCTTTTACATTACAAATATATATTATATCAAATATATATAATGTATCTCCTCTGCGTGTGCATGTACTAGTGCATGTGCCAGCACACGTATATTGGGAGAGATGGATGTCCACGTGTAGCATTACCATCATTCAAGTGTTGAATGTGCCTAAGTGGTAAACGACTTAAGACAAACTGGAAAAAGAATTCCATTTCCTTTGATTTACGTGGTGGTTGTTTTCTTGGGAGCATCAATGTATATTACAACGGTGCAAAAATTCTTTGATTCGTGTATAAAACAGTCTAGGCTCAGATTATTATAAGCGCGGTGTTTGTCTCTACAGATCGGAGGACAATGCCAGTCAAACGTGGGACTGTCCCGCAGGTGGCAGGATACTCAGCACCTCAGGGTTCATTCCAACCTAGGCGCCCTGGCACCCCACATTGACCAAAGTGCCCCCTAGGGGGCAGTGCCAGCCCCTCTGCGAGACTCCCCTCCAGTTGGTGACCGGATTTGTAGGGGTGGGGCGGGGGTCCGCCTTCTGATGGGGCTGGACCAAGGCCACCAGCGCGGGGCGTGGGGCGCGGGGCGCGGGGCGCGGTTGGCGGGCAGCTGCGCCCTGGCGAGTGCAGCTCCGGTTCCCAGCCAGGATTTCCTCCGACCTCCGCGGCCCCTTTGCAGGCGGACTGAGCAACAAGCTCCCGGCTTATGGAGGAGGTCAGGGGAAAGTGATTTCAATTAGAGGGGGATCACCGAGGTCTCAAGCCAACACAGACAAGTTGTGTAACACGGGCAGCGCGGCGACCCAAGTCATTTATCCTCCCGGGATCCAGTCAGCCTGGGCTTTGCGGGAAGCCGCGCTGCACACCCCAATCTCCCTGCTCTTTCTGCCTTTTGAAAGGAAAGGAAGAGGGAAACGGAAAGAGGCCTGTTGCTGCATTTCTCATCTTTCTCAGATGGAAAGGGAAGCATCTAATTCCAAAGATGAGAGCCAGGGATCTGCCTGAGGGTCTGCCTGTCACCCATTGCCCAGACAGTTTGGAAGCCTGGAGGGTCTCAGCGTTGGAAGCTTAGGAAAATGAGGAGTGGCAGGCTAGAAAGAGTTTGCTGGCTCCTGCTTCTCCCCTTCTTTCTGTTTGAATCCTCCCCGTCCTCACAGCCCATCTCCGGTCACTTCTGTCACTAAGCCTCCCTGGCCTTGCCCTCACTGGGCATCAGAGCACCCACTGTGCAATCCCACTTGGCCTTGGTCTGTCTCCCAGGGGTCCTTGAGGTTAGTTTGTTTCTCCAACTACTAGTTTTAGCCCCTGGTTCTGTTTAGCAGGCTGAGTTCTGTGTTACATTGTAATTTCAAGTCCATTTCCAGATACCAAAAAGAGACACTGACCAAAGAGTGTGTGCAGAAGTGAAGAAAACAGAGGGGTAGAAGGAAGAGTGGCACAGGGGCATGCCAGAAGACTCTGGCTGGTGCTGAAAAAGAGAGAGGAAGCCAGGATGGCTGTCAGCAAATTCATGGTGCTGGGAGTATCCTCCATGGTGCTGGGATAGCAGCACCTGGGTGCAGGACAGTGGGCAGCTCATCCCACAAAGTGGCTGGTGTGTTTGAAAAATGGCAGTGAAACCGTGCATATTTGTATCAGTGCTTGGTGTGAACACTGAAGGCCAGTTTTGAACATCCTATCTGGCCTGCTGTAGGCTTTGCATGGTAAAATTCTTTGATTCTAAAATGTCCTTCACCCCTGATAGAAATGGTTTGGCTACTCTAGTAGGGAAGGAAAGGGTTCAACTTGGAAAGTAATTAATTTTTGTTTTAAAATGGGGGATTCACAGAGGTGTAAATCACAGTCTTTGCCATCAAAGACTTGGAATCCCCAGCTGGAGAGAAGCCTCATAAAAAAGAAAGCTGCAAAATCCAAATTATGTGTTTACGCAGGCATGTGTGCACATGCGCGTGCGCATCACAGTGGTGTCCCAGATGTCCTAGTCCAGAGATCCAGACTCTAGTCTGGCCCTGCTGCTAGAATATATGACCTCAGCAAAGCCACTTAACCTCTGCCAAATGGAGCCTCAATATCTTTCCAACTCACCTCACCCGGGTATTGTGAGGATCAACCGAGATAATGGATGTGGAAATACTTTGAAAGAAAAGAACGTGCCTCAGGTGCCAGGACTTACGATTTCAGGCAGGACCTCCCTCTACCAGGATGGATGACTTGCACACTTAAATAACGACTTTGCTGCTTATGTGCCGTCTACTACTATTCACATCGCCAGTCATCTGTTTTAATTGTTTTAAAATTATGTGTGCACCACAGAAATGTGGGTAGCAGAAATCTAAACTATGCCTAGATATTTTTTTCTTGCACTTAGTATAAAGAATTCAGGGTTCTCCCATCAGTGTTGGATGGAGCAGTGGGCTACACCTGTCTCTTTAGGGGAAAGTCCTTTAGGTTTGGAGGTAGAGGAGGGCAATGGCCCAGCATCTGCTTCGCCTCTGAGTACTGACCATCTGCCCTAAGCCACAGTCCTACTTATCCTCAGCCTGGGCTTTCTGACCTCAGAGCCTCCTGCAAGGCCCATGCCTGTCCAACTCCAGCCCACCCAGCTGGAGTTTCCTCTCACCTTCTCTCCCTGACCGCTGTCCCAGCTCAAAAAATTACCCCATGTCCCATTTCATGGAAACTATCTTCTCTATAGAGAAATGATGAGTGATTTTGTGCTTGGACGGAAAGAAGGCAAGGGTTTAACACCTCCCTCCTGGGATTATGAAAATTCTAATGCACGGGAGGGACTTCAAAGGTGGAACTCTGATACAATGAACTATGAGTCAGAGAATAACACAAACTGATGGGCTTAGCAAGGCTTAAATCTGATTCCGTAACTACTATGTTTGTGTATTTTGCCCTTAAGAACTGAGTTATAGCTGACTTTACTGAGATGCTTCAGCCATACCCCTAATCACACTATCAGTGAACCACACCTTTGGTGTGTGTGTTTGAGTGTGTGTGTTTGTGTGTGTGTGTGGTGAGTACATGGACACACAATAAAGAGGACACTGGTAATACATATATGCATACACACACACACACATATACACACGTGTGTGTCTGCATGTAGAGACCCAGAGTAAAAAAGTGAGTTGGCTGGGGTGTGCACATGTTTATAATAACCAAAGTCCAATTGACAGTTTCTATCCATAGCTCAGAAGGACATGTTTCCTATTCAAGAACTATCATTTCACCTCCCCTACTTCTTCAAGGTCAAGAATTCAAAATTCTTCAGGTACAGTGGTGCACGCCTGTAATAGCAACGGCTCAGGAGGCTGAGGCAGGAGGATTGCTAGTTCAAAGTCAGCCTCAGCAATTTAGTGAGGTCCTAAGCAACTCATCAAGACCCTGTTTCTAAATAATACATTTAAAAGGGTTAGGAATGTGACTCAGTGGTTAAGCACTCCTGGGCTCAATCCTTGGTACAACAAAAAAAAAAAAAAGAATTTAAAATTCTGCTTCTAAGTGTAAGCAAATGAAAGCCCATTTGTATTTCTGACACTAAAGCTAGTGTGGCAAAACCAAGATGTGTTTTTGTTTTACGTCTGATTCAAATAGGCTATTTTAATATAACATGCTTTGCAAACAGAGATGTATACAGGAGCATGAGCATAATCCATTCCCTACACATTGGATTTTCCAAAAAAGATTAAAATTTACTGTGGGGAACAATGTAAATGAGTTTACCCATAAGTCTAAAACCACGCATTCCTTAGCTCCCAGCGACTCCTCTATTTTCATACATGTGTGCAAGGTGTAGTACAAAAGGTGGTCACTGTGACATCGTATTGCTGCAGGAAAGACTATAGTAGTCGCATGACAGATGCAAATAGACAGGTGCAAAGACAGTTTCACTAACACATGGTTCAGAACAATGTGTCCACATGATACCACTTATATTCCTAAACACTACGATTTGTTCACAGATACGTGGATATTCACAAAATATTTTAAATGCACCAAAAGAATGCACACCAAATTCATGATGATAGTGACCTGGTGGTGGGTCACAGAAGAGACTCACAGGAGACAAAGTGGAGAGAGGAAAAAAAAAAGGATGTCAACCGTAATGAAACAATTGTACCTCCTGTATTTAAGGTATGACTGCATGACCCATGTGATCCTGCAATATATATAAAATCAGGAAAATGAGAGATTACACTCCATTTATGTATGATCTATCAAAATATATAAATGCATTCAACTGCCATGTACAACTCATTAGAATGAATAAAATAAAAAATTTTGAAAAATTTTTTAAATGATACAAAGGTGACATAACACTACCAACTACCCATTCTGGCTGGTGGGTGCACCAGTCCATGATGTTATTCTCTGGATTTTTCTGTAACTTTTTTTAATTTCAGAAAATGAAAACATAAATAAGCAGATGAACACAGATAAATAATTAACTAGAAGCACATGTGCCATTCACCAACCAATTACGTCGGGTAGGGATTAATCAAACCCTATAGGACCCATAAGCCCACCCCACTGACCCACCGCGGAGCTTCCTCGGAGTTTCCACAGTGCTGTCTGTGCGCGCATTTGACCCTTGGATTGTACCGGGGTTGGCACCTCCTTATTCTTTGTCTCGTGTTTCGTGTTGTTAGTGTCCTTGAGTCTTGTCTCCTGGATGGAGGTGTGAACATCCTTTTCATGCCTCCTTCAAGCCAGGCAGGGCTCAGGGGACACTCAGGAAATGCTGAGGACCTTCCCACGTGGGAGGACGTCTTTTCAGGGACTGCACGTGGAAAACTTCAGAATGAGCAAATCACCTAAGAATGGGGTAATACCTTTAAGTGCACTGCGCATTTCTCAGTCACACATACCCCGAAGCACGTGAGGCAGGCGTCTTCGTGTGTGGAGACAGTTGGCCTTCCATGCTCCTGACCCTATTCTGCCCTCTTGCAGCTAATTCTCACTTCCGTTGTTACTCCACCACCCTGGAACTGTCCTTGCTCGAGGGTCACCTATGCCCCACACCACCCCTTGCTACCTGCTGGGGCCCAGCCTCAAGGACGTTTATCCAGTTACTATTCACAGCACATACCTGACTTTCCCCAGCTTCTTTGCTGACTTACCCTTTGCAAAAGTGCTCTCCTTTCTTCTTCCCCAAGGCACTCCTCCTCCACCTACTCCAGCACAGAAGACTCCTTTCCCCTCAAACCTTCCCTGACACCATGAGGGGAAGTGATCTCTCCTCTTTTCATGGCTCCTTCCTGTGTCTGTATGGCTCCTCCACTTTCTTCCTCCTCCCATGGTTGCATGCTAGGTCTTCATTTCTCTGAGGATGTGAACTCCTTGAAGACAAGATTGCTGGGAAGGAGTCAGATAACCAGGCAGCCTGGGGTTTTGGCTACAGCCCATGCCAACTGTGACCCACGTAAAGCTGCATGTAAAGAAAGATGCAGAGTCACGTTCTAGTGTCCCTGCAGGGCAGAAAAAGGCTCACAATGCCAAGCAACACAGCCCTGCTTATCAGATCAAGAGGATCTTAAAATGGAGCTGCCCTGCTGCTCACTGGCCTGGCCCACACAGTAGTGATGGGGACAGACATAGGCAAGTGAAGGGAACATGAGGTTAAGGGGATGAATCTATAAAATGGGCCCACTGTGCTGACCCTCAAATGTTTCACCTTTGAAAAGCAACTCAGCTGTAGCCCTGCCTGGTTTAAGTGGACAGGATATGTTACATCCCACAGTAAACTACCGGTTATCTGCAGGAGAAATGTAGACCTGAAATAATTCTGATAAGAAGAACACTAGTTACCCTGAAGGGGAAGACTCTGTGAACTTTACACAGACCAGATCCAAGAATTCAGGGAGATAGGGATCATTCCCCATAACCATAAAATCTGTAAGAATAGGTTCCAATTAGAACTGGTCAGCATGGGCCAAAGTGACCTAGAGAGGTCATGGCAGTGGGGACTCAAAAGTCTGATGTTATCCTGCTGTCAGTCAAAAAAAAGGTGGACCTGTCAGGACTCTCTGGAAACTTCCCTGGGACCCCCACTAAAACTGGAGGGCAAGAGAGATTCGCTGTCCCTCTCCTGTCTGAGAGGACCCTCTCTCTCCACTTAGAGTGTCCCCTTTTCACTTTTCCATTTCTTCTAATAAGCTCATACTCTGACTTGTCTGAAATCTTTCTGACTTGATGGAAAGATCTGGGGTTTGAAGGGGGTGGTTCGTGCTGCCCCGGTTTCCCAGAAGGCCTCAGCCCTGTAACAGTAGAAGCCTTTGGACTAATCAAACTGCTGTTATCTCATTTTGCATCTGAGCAGCTCCCTGGAGGATGCTAGGTACTGTTTCTTCCTGCTGAGCCTGTACCCAGGTCACCAACCCTTGGCAGACCGCTAAGGTCCTCGCAGAGCGCTTGATAAAGCTCCTCATGTTCCCATAACCTTGACTCCCGCTGCAGTGGTCAGCTCTGGACTAGGTGTCCAGAGGCCTGGGGCCTGTCCTCTCTGATCATGTCATCTGTGGAATGGACCAGTAACACTTTGTTAAACTCCTTCACCTCTGAGGTTCTCTGGGTCCCTTTTCACTCAGGATGACAATTTAGGAACTAAGACAAGAGAAAACTGGGCATCGAAGGTCACAGGGAAATTCTAAGATGCTCTTGGTGCTATAGCTGTGTGATTATGGGTGAGTTTTTAATCGGGGCTGCTCCATTATCTTTTCTATTAAAAAGGGGATGAAATGGCTTATGCAGATGCCACCTCGGGACATGTATTTCCCACCCACCCAGAAGCCCCTGGGGCTCCAGTCTACCCTGGGACCTTCTCCTCCTTTCCAGTAACCGCCCCCTACAAACACACACATACACACTGGTAGGTGCATTGTAATGTCCCCACCCACCCCACTCCCCAGCAGCAACTCTCCAGGCTCCCTGACCTGGAAAACGAGCGAGCGCCCTTCAGGCCATCAAGGAGCACTGGTTAGCCTGGGCTCTGCGCTGCTGTGGAGCGGGGCGTGCACACTAACCTCCAGAACGCACGAGGGCTGCTGCAGCAGGGGTGGGCGCCCTGAACGGGGTCGGGGCTTCCAAGCCGTGGAGAATATTAAGCCTTTGCATTCCCACCCCCCATGAGATTGCTGATCAAAAAAGGGAGGCAAACAAAGGCGGGTGAATGGGAATCAAATTGAGTTGGGGCAGCGGACAGATGGGGCCTGCCAGGCGTCCAGAGCCCGTCCTATTCATTAAAAAAAAAAAAAAAAAAAAAAAAAAAAGATAATCCGCCTCCTCCCCCAGCTTTGCGAGAGGTGGGAGGTACTGGATGGGGGCGGGGCCTTGGTCCAGGGAGCCCAGATGTTTTCCAAGCCTTGGGATCCCAGCCCGCCCTTGGTAACCTCACCCTGCAGGCTAATTGTCTGACTTGAGCTTGGGACTTCTGTTTTCATATACCAGGTTTTCTTCCAGCGGGGCATCCCCATACGGAAAGGCTGATGGACCGGGCAGGCGGCCCCTCGTGTACCTACAGGCACTTGCGTGGGCCAGGGCTACTTGCAGGCATATTTACAGCATAACTCAGATGTTTGGAGTTTTTTTGTTTTTTGTTTTTTATTTTCCCCCTAGTAAAAAAGAACATTCCTTCCAAATCCTGACAACAAAAGTATATACTGCATAAGACTTGGTTAGTCGTTCCATATTACAAATGAGAAAAATTAAGTAACTGCTTAGAATCACAGGGTTACTTGGTTATGGACTCCTTGCCAAGCACTGTGTAGCACACATGTAAGAACACCCGTGTGTATCATGCATATGAACATATATGCCAACCTTTATTTGCACGTTTCTGCACACCCACCACTAGGCACACGGGTTATGTACCCAGCCGCGTGTGTACCTGCAGAGACAATCCATCCATTTGTGGAGCATATTTCTGCCTCCATCTTGCACCCACCCACACTCACATATGCACATGTAGATGCATGTCCTGGGCACGCACTGACCTTTGCTCTGGACTCCTTTCATCCTTCAAGGGGCCAAACCAAATGAACCCTGAGATACCATCTTAATCCCCATATTTCTCAGAATTGGATTACAAATTTGTTCTTTGAAAGTTGTCTGCCAGAAAAGAGAAGGCTACCCCACTAATGTGGAGGAGGGATCAAGAGAGTAGCCTGAGAAATCAGATGTCAAGCTGACCTTTTGGAGAGCACCAAGTACTCATTCTTACTATTGATTCCTTTCAGGGAAGACAGAAGGCACTTTATCTCCCAGCTGTTGAGCTGAAGGCACAGCCAGCAATATGGAGAAGCAAAGACAACAGTCTTCTGCCATAAGAATACATGGGCTAAGAATTCTACTGACCCACATCTTTTAAATACTTGTCACAGATTTGCCATTCTACCTTCAGAGATTTACTCCTTTAGGCTATGCATTGCCCTTCACAATCTTTAGAAATGGGGATTCGTTTCATCATCCTACTTGGGAAATACACTAGATCTCTTGCATGGTATTTCTCAACCCTAGTTCCTGAATATATTTTAAATCAAGATTTCCAAACTCCACTCCCAGAGATTATCATGCATTCATTTATTCATTCATTCAACAAATACACACTGAGCACCCACCTTGCACATTCCAGATTCTAAACTAGAGACTAGAGATATGAAAGTGAATTAAGTAGAGAAGGCCCCTGACTCCTGGGAGCTTTTATTCTTGCGATGGGTGAATAAAGACAATAAGTGAGCAAATAAGCATCAAAAAATCCAGAAAAGGACAAGTGAATGTAGAGACTTAGGGTGATGTGAAAGACAATTTCAATTTGGTGGTCAGGAAGGCATTTCCAAGAACGTGGAACTCAGGCAAGAGCCCGATATGTGAAGGTGCAGGGGAATGGCCAGTACTAAGTCCCAAGTCTGTAATGATTCAGGCCAAGTAAAAGTCCAGGTTAAAGATAGAGACAGGTTGGATCAAGTAGCCAGGTGCAAACTAGTCTAAGGAGTGTGGTTATTATTCTCAGATCTAAGAGATATTCTTGGGGGTGTTGTTAAGCAGAGAAGCAACTGATCTGATTTATAATCACAGGGAGAATGGATTAGAGGGGGCAAGTGAGGAAGCAGGAAACCTAGTCTGGAGGGGATTTCAGAGCCCAGGTAAGAGGTAATAGAGGATTGACAGAAGCTGAGAGAAATAGAATGGTCCTAAGGGAGCTTTGTGTTAGTGCTGTGGTCCTGGCTGATGGTCTGGAGGTGGGGATGAGGAGTGTGCAACATCCAGAATCATAATGGAGTCACCTGTGTCAAGCCCTCCAACAACAACAACAACAACAACAACAACAACAACAACAACAATAAA
This sequence comes from Glaucomys volans, assembly GCA_020662805.1. Taxonomy (NCBI): domain Eukaryota; kingdom Metazoa; phylum Chordata; class Mammalia; order Rodentia; family Sciuridae; genus Glaucomys; species Glaucomys volans. The sequence continues at coordinate 142,289 of JAJEJO010004018.1, forward strand.
CTGACCCAGGTTATGAAGGAGGGGATCTCATTCCTGTGTGTCTGGCAACCAGAACTTTCACAAAATACTTCCAGAACTACAGTTTTGCACAAAGGTACTGCAACCTTACACAAAGAATACTTCTACAAGGACATCTGTCTCACAACTCTTTGTCCAACCCTGTTGGAGCCACCCTTGTTGTTATTCCTATGGCTAAGAACATTAGTTAAAAATACAGTTCACAGCTGTATACCTCCTCATTGTGCCTTTATAAGCCTCGCCATGCTCAACCTCCTTGGATATGCACATGATTTACTGCAGCCCATGGATTCCCATTGCAGTGCTACTGCTCCCACATGAACGCTAGTGTTTGGAGAATCTTCCTCTAAATATTATTTGGGTTGACAGGAAAGAGAGGAATCAAGGGCAATTTCTAGGTCTCTGGTGTGAACAGGGAGTGGATCATAATGTTACTTATTGAGATGAGAATTAGGGGAAGCACTCTCAGAAAGAAAGGAAGATTCTCCTTTGGCCATGTGCAGTTCAAGATGATTGCTGGTTCTTCATCTGGAAAGAAGGAGTTCCTACTCAGATGACAGTCTGGAGGGAGTCCTGCTGCTGGAGACACAGATTCAGTAGCCACTTACATAAAGCAGGTGTTGAAAGCCTTGGATTGGAAGAGAAAAAAGAGGGTCAAGGACTGCATCCAGGGGCATGCCAACCTGAGAGCTAGTGCAGATGAGGAGGAGGGGTTGGCATCAAAGACTGCTGGGTGAGACACAGCCAATCCTGGAGACTGGAGGTTGAGAAGCCAAGGGAAGGATGTTTCCAGAAAAAAAGAAGTGATAACTAGTCAGGCATGGTGGCACATGCCTGTAATCCCAGCAGCTCAGGAGACTGAGGCAGGAGGATCACAAGTTCAAAGCCACCCTCAGCAATGGTGAGGCCCTAAGCAATTCAGTGAGACCCTGTCTCTAAATAAAACACAGAAAAGGGCAGGGGATGTGGCTCAGTGGTTCAGTGCTCCTAAATTCAATCCCTTCTCCCCCAAAAAAGAAGTGATAACTATATAAATGTCGCTGGGAATTCACGGAAGGTAAGAACAAGAAAATGAGTTGGTGTTGACCAACAGTAATTGGTGACTTTGGCAAGAATTATCTGAGTGGCATGGTGGGGACAGGGGACCAAGTGGGACTGAAGAAAGAATACTAGGTGAGGAGGGGAAAACGGACTTCATCAAACTCCTACTAAGTTTTCCTATGAAAAAGAGGAAGGCAAGGCGATAGCAATAAAGAAATAGAGTTAAGAGAGAATTGGGGGCCCTTTGCTTTAACATAAGAAGCAAAGAACCTCCCTAGAGGCAAAGACGCATGCAAATCTAGAGCTGGGAGCTATCGTCTACTCTCACCCACTCATTTCAAAAGTGGGAAACTGAGGCCCAGGGATGAGCAGACCCTGCTCCAGGACACAGACTATCCACAGCCAGGGACAGACCACACGATTCCTGCTCCTGGAGGGGACCCTGTGGGAGCGAGCGGGCTCTTGAGACTCTCAGGAGAGCCACCAGGGCAGTCTGTCCTCTTTCTGACTGGCATTAGAGGCCTCCCTGCTTTCCCGTCTGGTCACCTGTCTCTCAAAGGGAATTTCTTAGTGGATTCCATGGAGGAGAGAAAGTAATCATCTTTTTTTCCATCCCTAGGTTCCTGTTGAGACCCCTAACATAAAGATGGACTTATAAGAAGAATTTTTTTTTCTGTTTTGCTGTGCTGAGGATCAAACCCAGGGCCCCATGTGTGTTTGACAAGTGCTCTACCAGAGAGCTATACCCTGGCCCTCAAATTTATTTAATATAAATTTTATGTGACATGGGAGCCTTTAGAAATGAAGATCCAAAGAAAAAGGAACACCTATGCATTTCTATCTCAGGTTTGGTGAAGAGCGGGCAGCTGTAAAGAAATGTGCTTAGAAGGCGAAAGGAGTGCATGGTAATAAACTGGGGGACTTAGCAAGTCCTGCTGGTCTAGGATTCTATGTCCCCTTGTCTTCATCCTTCATCCTTCCATGTCCCAGTAGCCTTGTCTTTGGTGACAAGGACCTTTGTTTCTTTTGGGTGTCTCTCCCATGAGAGTTTTATGACCTACTTTAGAGGAAGGTCAGAGACTTCTTTCATGGCCTACTTTAGGTGACTAGGGCCGGAGGAAGTCAAAGGGTCCTCCCTGCTTCTGCTGCTTTCTCAAATGCCAAGGTGCCATTCAGCAAGGCCTGTGCACACAGACCTCCAATGTTAACGCTTTGATGTTTAGTTCATATGCTTGCTCCTTCTGTCCTGGGGACTACAATCAATGACTGACAACCCAGAACCAGAGACAGTGACTCTCAATGGGAAAAAGAGACAAATAGACTCATGCCCTTCTACAGCATGAGTGGGCATATGGGCGAACAAGGCTTTGTGGAGGAATGACCAGGTGTCAACAACCCTGGACGGGATAGAAGGGACCTGAATTCTGGGCCTGACTTTGTTGGTGTTGGAACTTAGCCTGGTAGTCTAAGTCACTTTCTTCTTAGGGTCCCCTTTGTATAGATAGAGGACACCAGGCCGGTTGTTTTGGGTCTCTTTCTGCTGGGTGGAATGCATGGGTATCCTCCTATAAATTCCTAAGGAAGGAGTGTCCCCATGACAGCCCCCAAGGCCACCTAATATGCACCTGCATTTCTGAATGGGTCAGTTCCTCCATGGTGCCTGCCCCACTGTCCCCCTTGGGGCCAGTTTATCTTTCCAGTCTTCCCCCCTTTCTAACCAAAACCACCTTGCCCAAGGATTCAATTTCTGCTGCTTGTGCCTCTAAGATACCAAACACACCCTGTCTGTTCGCCAGGCTTCTTGGTAGCGGGAGCCAATGGATTGGAGTCTGAGACTTAGGTTGATACAGTCATTTAATTTCTTGAAAGAGCAGCAAGCAGGCTCCTCCAGTCCATCAGGACCCACAGTGGTTGTTATTTCACTTGTTTTTGCTTCAGCTTTCTTTTTTTTTTTTTTTATTGGGGAGAGCAAAGGTCTTTTCCATTTCTCTTCCTAAAGCAAACCAAATAATATAATCAAATGGGCTGGTGCAGGGCTGATCCTGAGCATTAAAGCAGATATTTGTAGCTGATATGACGGAGGAATAAAATGCTTGTGAAAACCAACTGATTAGTTCAGCAGTTGGAAATGAATTCACGTCCATGTTCATCGATCTCTCCTAATCTTGTCTATACCTGTGTGCCCCATTTCTGTGCCCTTGCTAGGCAACACTGGGCCGTGGAAATGGTAGTAGTGTGGGCACTGAAGGTCTCTGAGGTGCTGGGCAAAAGGGGGTTCTTCCTACTCAAAGAGACAGACCCAGTCAAGCCACGGGTGCAGTAAGCAAGGCCCTTAGAAGAGCAATTGTAGGGGTTGGATGGAATTCCCTGCTCCCACCCAAAAGCTCCCTCTCTATTCCCTGACAAAGCTACAAAGCAGGGCCTCTCATCCAATATGCTGCTTGGGAAAACACAATGCTTTGGACTGTGCTTTGCAAGAGACTGTGAGATTAATTTTGCAACTTGAAAAACGTAAAAAGGGTGTCTCTAAAATCAGAAAACTGCAAAATAAAAATTAATTAGACTTTAATCAAATGTTCTCAAAGTGCATTGCTTTGCCAACTGTTCAACCACTACTCACTCTGAGAGTTAAATATAAATGAGATCTCACGTATTCCCCTGTAGAGGAGTTCATTTGTAATCTTCGGTACAATGTGGATTTGAGTCATCCAAAGTGAGGAGGCACTGTGCCATGGAGGAGGACACAGTGGCTTAAACTGAGCCCCCTGTAGTGTCACCAGCACCCCCCGATCACCAGAGACATGTCAAGGAGCAGGTTGAGGAACCTCTGCCACTCCTAAGGAGTTGTGAAGGAGGACTCAGTGGGTATTAACTGCATTCACTTCGTGAGTATCATCAGGTAACATTTTGACATACCATTGCCATTTCCAAGTGACTGTGTTGACACACTGGGGAACAGTCAAGGTGAGAAAGTGTGCATCAAACATTTGCAAGACAGGTACAATCAAGGATGTGTGCCTGTGAGTGGCAGGTATAGAGATGGGCAGCCTGCTTCAGCCTGTGAAGCTTAGCACAGGAGCCAAAGTTAATCTAAACCCTGGCGGCCTGGACGATGCCCACCTCATGATGCCCTGTTGCTCCCAGGACAATCTAGTGGCCAAAAGCTCTGGAGCTGCTGCTCATTCTTCTGAACCACAGGCTGCCTGATGCTTCCATACGCTCAGCCCTGAGCCCCTCTCATTCCTTTTCCTAGGCTTTTCTTTTCATTCTTTTTATTTCCATTGTGACAAGAGTTCCCATATCATAAAATTCACCCCTTCAAAGTGGTAATTAATATATTCACAAACTACTAGTGCAACTATTCCCACTAATGCCACAACATTTTCATCACTCCGGGAAGAAACCCAGTACCTGCAGGCTTGTTCCTCATTGCCCTCTCCTCAGCCCCCAGCAACGAATCGGCTTTTCTGTCTGCTGTCACTTTATTCTGGACATCCCATATGAACGGAGTAACGTGATCTGTGGTCCTTTGTGAGCATCTTCTTACACTTTGCACCATGTTTCTGCAGTTCATCCATGTCATAGCGCCTATCAGCACAACATTCCTTTTTAATTTGCCTTTAATATTTCTTTGTATGACTGTACCAAATTTTGTTTATCAAGTCAATTGGTAGAAATTTGGGTTGTTTCCACTTTGGGTCTATTGTGATTAATGCTACTGTGAATATTTGCAAACAGTTTTTAGTGTGGACATGTTAACTGCTGTCTCAGAGCAGAACTGCTGCCTTGTATGGAAACTCTGTGTTTAACCTTTGAAGAACTGCCTAACTTTTCCAAAGTGCCTGTCCTACTTTAAATTCCCACCAGCGACAGAGGAGGATCCCAACCTCTCCACATTGTCACCAACACTTGTTATTGTCCCTCTTTTCTATTCTAGCCATGCCAGTGGGTGTGAGGTTGTACCTTGTTGGACTTTTGACTTACACTTGGTTCAGGACTAAGGATATTGACCTCTAGTAGTATGCTTATTCACAATTGGTTTGTCTTCTTTGGAGAAATGTCTATACAAATCCTTTGCCCATTGTGAAATTGGATTCTTTGTGCTTTTGTCGTTGAGTTGTAAGAATTCTCTACACATTCTGGAATCAAATTCTTTCAGTTATGTAACCTTAGGTCTTCAATTTCATTATGGTGTCCTTTGAAGCACAAAAGTTTTTAATTTTGTTGAAATACAACTTATTTTTTTTTTCCTTTTGTCATTGTGGGTTTTGGAGTTAGACCTGAGAAGCCATTGACTGATTCAAGGTCTTGAGTATTTTCACCTATGTCTTATTCAGGTCTTTGATCTATTTTGAGTTAATGTTTGCATAGGATGTGAGGTAGGGGCCTAACACCATTCATTTGCTTGTGAATAGCCAATTGTCCCAGAACCATTTGTTGAAAAGCATATTCTTTTTGCCTTGACTTGTCTATCTAACCTTATTGAAATTAAATTCATCATAAAAGTAAAGGTTTATTTTTGGACTTCCAATTTTATTCCTTTGATATATATGTCTACCCCTATGCTAATAGTATATATTATTTTTGTACTAGGGATTAAATCCAAGGAGCTATGTCCCCAGTCTATTTTATTTATTATTTTGAGACAGGGTCTCACAAGTTTGTGTAAGGCCTTGCTAAGTTGCTGAAGCTGATCTTGAACTTGTGATCCTCCTGCCTCAGCTCCTGAGCAGTGGGAGTTGTGCCACTGCACCCTGCTTAGTACTGCAATCTTCACTATTGTAGTTTATAATGTGTTTTGAAGTTGGAAAGTGTGAGTCCTCCAACTTTGCTCTTCATTTTTATGAATGTTTCAGCTATTCTAGGTCCTTTACATTTCCATGTGAATTTTAGGGTCAGCTTGTCATTTTCTGAAAAAATAGTTGTTGGTATTTGGATAAGCATTGTGATGCACTGATAAATAAATTTGGGGAATACCGACATCTTTCTATTAAGTCCCTGATCAATGAACATGAGTTCTTTCCATTAATTTAGGTCTTTAAATTCTTGCATTTGTTTCACACTTCTTTTGTTAAATTTCTTCCAAAATATTTAATTTTTTCTGATGCTATTGCAAATGGAATCTCTTAATACCATTTCTGGATTGTTCACTGTCAGTGTATAGAAATACAACTAACTTTTTTATATTGACTTTTTTGAATCCTACAAGTTTGTTGAACTTGTTCATTAGTTCTTATGTTTTAAAAAATGTTTTTAGTGTCCTTAGGATTGTCTTAGTATAAGATCATGACTTCTGCAAATAGAAATAGTTTTAACCCTTTTTTTCTAATCTGATGAGTTTTATTTCTCTTCTTTGGTAAACTGGCATGGCTAGAACCTCCTGTATAATGTTGAATAGAATTGGCAAGAGTGGATCCTTTCATGGTATTCCTGATATGGGGCAGATAAGTTTTCTTTGAGCCTTTCATGGTTAAGTATGATGTTAACTGTGAGTTTTTTGTAGGTATCCTTTAGGGGTTGAAAAAATTCCTTTCTGTTCTTAGTTTATTGAGTGTTTTTATCATGAAGATGTGTTGAATGCTCATCAAATGCATTTTCTGTATCTATTGACGTGGTCATTTAAGTTTTGCCCTTTATTCTATTAGCATGGTATATTACACTGTATGGCATGTATCTCATTGATAAACTTTGACATGTCAGCCAATCTTGCATTCTTGCAATAAATCACACTTCCAAGTCTTTTATTTCTTCAAGCTACACATATACTTGCCACCTGACTTGAGAGCTGGAATCAAGCCAGGTGAAAAGTAGAGCTTCTTGAAAATTCCAGAAAGAGGTAGAGTCAGTAGGAGCACAGTCTCCCACAGGGAATTTCAAAATTTGCATGGGGCTGGAGCTGTGTTTAGTGGTATAGCACTTGTTTGGTACAGGTGAGGCCCTGAGTTCAGCACTCAGCACTGCATATAAATAAATAAAACAAAAGATCCATTGACAACTAAAAAAATAAAATAAATTTGCAATCAAGTTCACATTGTTTCTTGTTAGTGGCTCTTTATAGACATATATAGACAAATATCTATCCTTACACTCATGGATTATCCTCCCTAGTGACAAAAATGAGCATACAGATATATTTTTCTCCTTCAAAGTTATGTCAGAAAGTTTGGGAAGTGGAGAAAAGAAAAGAATCACTCACATCTTATTAGATAACTGTGTGTGGATAGCCAAGTTAGTTGAGGTATAATTTGCATACAAAAAACTCATCTTTTTAGAGCAATATTATTCTGTGAATTTTGACAAAGTCATACAATCATGTTACCAATACCACAATGAAGATATAGAACAATTCCATAAAAAATTCCCTTTGTGTTATTTTGTATTCAATCCCTTCCCATTACATGAAACCCCTGCAAACCACTAATGTATTCCATTTCTCTATAATTTGGTATTTTTGGAGGATCATATAAATAGAATAATATGATATATATATGTAGTCTGTTATATCTAATTTCTTTCACTTAAAAGAGTGCACATGGGATATATGTCGTGTGTACCTATAGTTTATTTCTTTTTAGTGCTGAGTAGAATTTCACTGTGTGGATGTACCAATGCTTTTGGCAACTGTGAATAAGTCTGTTATAAGCACTGGTATCCAGGCTTTGGTAAATGTGTGTTTCCATTTCTCTTGGCGAAGTGCCCAGAAGTGGAATTGCTAGGCCATAAGAGTAAGTATATGTTTAGCTTGTTAAGAAACTGCCCACCTGTTTTGCTAAGCAACTGTACCATTTTGTAAGACCACCATCCCACCAACAATGCATGGGATTTCCATTTGCTCATTAGCATGCCTGTGTTTGGTGTAGCCAGTTGTTTGTTTTTAAATTTTTATCCATTTTGTAGGCACAGAGTGACTGTAGTGGTCTAAAGCATTTTTGATATGTTTCTACTTTTTTCATTCGCGTCTGCTTTCCACACACTGTAAATCTGAGAGTACCTCTAATTTTATATTCTATTTTTTCATTTAATAGGAAAGGGAGCCTGTTCCACATGGCTACTATTTGGCAGGAGGGTACCAGGGATTGAACTCTGGGGCACTTGATCCACTGAGCCACATCCCCAGCCCTATTTTGTATTTTATTTAGAGTCAGGGTCTCACTGAGTTGTTTAGTGCCTCACTTTTGCTGAGGCTGGCTTTGAACTTGCGATCCTCCTGCCTCAGCCTCCCAAGCTGCTGGAATTACAGGTGTGCGCCAGTCACATGGCTGTCATTTTGACTGAATAATATCCCATTGAGTGTATGTGACACAAGCACCTCTTGTTCTCTTCTTGGTTTGGGTCATTTTCAATTTTTGTTGATATGTATATGTGTGTGTGTGTGTGTGTGCGCGCGTGCGCGCAATAAAGACTTTTACATGTTACCTTTTTCATCTTTTGGAGGAATTCCTCAGGGCAGAGTCCCAGAAGGGGGATTCCTGGGTCAAAGGGTATAAACGTTTTTATGACTTTGGATTGCTTTTTCAAAGGGTTTTATCTATTTACTAGACCATGAGGAATATACAACAGAAACAGTTTCAGGATACTGTTATTGATATTAAAAAAATTTTTTTTAAATTATTTAATACATAAAATGTTACTTCTAAAAATTTACATTTATTTGGTTTCTTGGGAAGCTGAACATTTTCCTGTATTCTTGCTCACTGATGGTATTTTCTATTCTATGAATTACATGTATTTTCATAGCTTTTTGAGACTTCATATTAATGTGATTATTTTGAATAATAAAAATATTAACCCTTTGTCCTACTAGCTACCGTATTTTCCCAAACTCTTGGTTGTCTTTTTAAAAAAACAGAAGTGTTTTGTTCTTCTGTACACTCAAATCTGTCACTTTTCTTCTCTGAGAGTTCCTATATTGCTTCTAAGTTTAGAAAAATCATTTCATCCATCTCTCCTGAGGCTGGATAAATGGTCAATTTAATTTTCTCAAGGTTTAAAAATAATTATCTCCATAGCATATAGAGTTTACACTGATATATAATGGGATATAAGACCATAAAAAAGATATTTCCACCATGATATCATAATTCTATGAAGGTACTAGAAGAGTGAATCTAAATTCATCTTAATGTGATGACATGCTTATTTTGCATTTTACTTCACCTCTTCCAGATATCAGGTCTGCAATTAATAGGACTCAGTAAATAATGACTGAACCCCAAATTTGGACATAGTGGGGGAGGTGCAGGAGGCTGATGGCCCCATTTGCAATGAATTGATCACCATGAGTCACAAGCTACCTCCTCTCTCCCTGAGTTTCGTCTTGATTTTTTCCACATTTCCAGACCCCCCATCGGCGCCCCTCCCCAACATGGACAACCGCCAGCCAGCACCAGCATCTGCCAGAATTCATTTGGGAACCCTGGTGCCCAGGCTTGACGGTCTGTTAGATCGACCCCCAGGGCTGGCAGGAGCAGCTTCCCTGGCCTCTGTAGCTCCACGGTACCCCTTTGTCCAATCCATTACTCTGATGATGTCAGAAGCAAGTAATAACTCTCTTGCCTTATTAATCCAGCAGAGGCAACCCTTCTCCCACTACTGTGCGATTTTGTAATTGACTGTGTCCTTCCTGACTCTTTGTCAAGATCTTGGCAAATGGAACAAATTCCCTAAAATGGAAAAAGCCCATTCCTCAGACCAGGGCCTCTGAATGAGGAGGGGCCTGGCCATTGCTCCCATTTTGAACAGATAGAAGGATTCGTTTCATTTTTCACAGTTATGCTGGGACTGAGCCATCCAGTAGAAAATCCACTCAAACCCCTGAGAGTGTGGAGCGAGAAGCAGCAATTCACCAAGCCAAAGCCCCCTCTCCTCCATCCCCATCAATGCAGGGGGTCTCAGATGCATAGCTGATGCCCCTTCTCCTGGAGGATGCGAAACGGGCCACGAGGGCAGGGGTGGGAAGAGGCCAGGCCCCTCCATCTAAATGAAACAGGCTCTCCGCGGGGTCTGCCAGAACACTCGGTGTTTAGTTAAAAACTCTCTCCAAAAGGAAGAGCGTTAAGGCGGAGAGCTTGAAGTGGATCCCGAGTAATTAAGTGTATAAATTAATTCTTCCCCTAAGAAATGTTCCTCTCCTATTATTAGATTTGGCTCTCAGAGGAGCTACATCCAAGGAGTGGTTTCCAGTTGTCAGTGTGTGTGTGTGTATGTGTGTGTGTGTGTGTGCATGTGAACACACATTCTGGGCTTTGCTGCCTGAAGCCTGCAATTAAAATAAGTGACATGAATGTGTCTTTAAAAGAGAGATCTGTGGAAAACTAACGGATTGTCTGTCAGGGGAAGGGGAAAAAAATGAAATATGGCTGCCTCAGCCCCGCTGAATGGATGAATAGGAAAGTACTTGTCCATCCAAGTACCCAAAGGGATAAAACCCAATGAGAGCCTTCTCAACTGCTTAGCGCATAATGCATGTGCTGTTTTGGTGCTAGTAATGTGTTTTTTACTTCTTCCTATCTAGAAGGAATGAATCAAATATGAGGAGCGCTGGAACATGATTTTCAACCCATTGCTTTTGATTAAGTGCCCGAACAGGCAGGTCCTGGGACTTGCAGTAAATACTAATGGGGCATAAAGTGCTATAAAAAGGACGGGGCCCTACTTTTGTCCAAATGCCATTATCCTGGAATCAGAGACCCTGGGTGTAATATGTCCACAGTTAACCTTTTTTTCCTGACAGGAAATTTTCTCCATCCACTCACACTATCAATTATGCTGCATTTGGCCAGAGTGATGAGTGATCACTTTATTTCAAATGAAAGAGGGACACATGCCAGGCTCCCAAATATGGAACACGGACTGCCAGGGGTCTGGCCAGGAGGAGGGGGCTGGCAAGAAGATGGGGTCAGTTCTGCTGGCCCTCAGGATTTACAGCAAATTGTTGTTTGGTTTTGGGCTCGAATTTCTGTTTGCTTGTTCATGTGTTTGTTTTGGAAGGAGAGATTGAGAAACTAGAAACAAAATAATTGTCATTTCGATCCTAAAAATAGTTAACTGATTGAAACTCTGGCTACCCAGAGAGGAGTCAGCAGTTAACAATCAATCCAGTGAATAGGGTTAGCAGACAGGACGTCAATTGTTGGGATCTGGAACAACAGGAGAAAAGCGAAAAGAACTGGTTTTTCCTTTTCCGCTGATCTGTCCAGGGGAAGACTATTTGGTTACCATCCCCAGGGAACTGGGCCCTCAGTTTTTGTCCTAAGGACACTGCTCCCCAAAAATCCCCTTGCTGCCTCTGCACCTTCCAAACTTTGCAATACATTTTTTTTTTTCAATCAGCAAGTTGCAGATTGTCCAACTGTTCTGTCATTTATTGTAAACGGCTGCAAAAAGAAAAAAGAAAAAAAAAGGAAAAGAAAAAAATTCCACAACGCTATAACATAGTCCTGAGTGTAAATCAAACATTCCCTGTCATGTTGATAGCTTGTGTTAGTCTAATGTATTTTATATTACTCAAAAGCTTTGAAACCCTGCAGCTTTCTTCATATAGGCCATTATGCGGTTATCATTAAATTGTCTTGCAAAGAACATTATCGGTAATTATAGCAGACACTAAAATCAAATGATCAGAGTGGGACCTTTAACACCAAGAGGAACCATTAGAAGTTAATCAAATAAAAGGATGAGAATAATTATGTTAGGATTAAGCAGTAATATGCCAGAAGTTATATACTTTGCTGACTATATATCTTTACTCCCAGCTTCCTGAATTTCCTTTTCGTTGATGTGTTTTTATATAATACTTTGGCACAGAATGTAAACGACAATATTTTTGTCATGGCACAATCGGGCTCGAAGGTTCATAGGCGGTTCATATCTAAATGCCATCAGAGGCTTGGAGGTAATGATGAAGATAAAAATAATAATAATAAAAAAAGTGCAAAGCCAGAAAAAAAAAATCCATCGGTCAATGAAGCGTGGCAAAATGATAAAAATGGTCGCAACAAGCACAGGTGCAGGGAAAGCCGTTACTGGCTGGTTGCTCCAGTTGGAGCTTAAGGATTTCTCCTGCAGGCCTTGCTGTGAGCCAGCGTGGAAAAGCCAGCGGCCTGCAGGATCTCAGCTGCCCCTGCTGGAGCTCAGGGTGAGGGACTGTTGTGGAATGGGAGTAGGCATGGTGCCAGGCAGGAGGGGACCTCCATGCACGGAGGCCAAGGGGGTCTCTCCTGTCCCTCCGCAACCTTCCAAACACATACCTCTGGCCTCTGGCAGATCCCCATCTCTACAATGGAAGGGGTGGCGGGAACATGTGGCCTGTATGACTGAGGGTTGGACTCCATCCGGGAGAGGGTGCCTCCCACAAAATGTGGCCCATCTTAGCTTCCAGATCAAACCTGAGCCACAGGATGCACAATGCCATTGTAGGAAACTAGGAGGAAGAGAGACGCATTATGGTATGTCCTTTCAAAAGATAGAAAATAAAAAGTTCCCCTCCGCTTTCCCCTTCTTCCCTTATAAAGACCAATTCATAACAGGCTTGACTTTGGGTCTGGGTTATGCTGCTGACTGGGATACAAGGATCAATAAGATGATAACAGAATGCTCTGCTTAAAATGTTACTATTATGACACAAATATGAAGAGTAGAACAGTTTCAAAGGTAATGCCCAGCCGAACTGGGCATTTTATGGTTTTACTTTGTTCTGAGGCTTTGTGATATTTAAAAATGAAAGTATTGCTCCATTTCACAGAGGCCAAAACTGAGGCCATTCGGAGGTGACAGAGTCAGGAGTAGAGATTGAAACAGGTCTCTTTCGAGCATCTAGCTGGGCTTCTCTGCTATTCAGATAGTGGCCCTGCTTGGGGGCATTGACCTCTATGTCCTTTTCCCTGGGTTAACTTTGGGTACCATTCACACATCATAGGGCAAGTGTGAAGAAGGAATGGGGTCAAGGGCACAGAAGGGCTTTGAGTGTTAAAAGTGGCTTCACACAGCACACGGCTGCTTTCTCCTGCTGCAAGTTGTCTTTTATTGCTTTGAATGTTTTCACTTTCAAGGCTCACCTCTGTGTGGGTTTGGGGAGGGAAGGCAGGGCCCACTCTAAGCAAGAAAGCAGAGGCTGAGCCATGGGAGATAAGTGGCTGGTGAACCCTAAACAGGGAGAGGTTGGGCTTAAAATAGTCAATATTGTCTGCTTCTCCAGGGAGCTGTAACAAGAGGACTCTCAGACCAGCTGCAGGAACTTGACGGGCGTTTTAGCACAAGAAGAGGCAGCTGGATGTTAGAACTGAGGGTGCTGGTCCTGGTGACAGGCCTAGGGATGATGGCAGACCACCACCCTATCAAGATCACATGGTTACGGGGCATTGCGATGTATGGCTATAATCCCAGACATTCAGGAGACCGAGGCAGGAGGATGGCAAGTTCAAGGCCAGCCTCAGCAACTTAGCAAATCCCTAAGTTACTTATCAAGACCTTGTCTCAAAATAAATTAAAAGGCTGGGACCATAGGTCAGTGGTAAAACACCCCTGGGCTCAATCCCCAATACATAAATAAATAAATAAAGATGACATGATCCCTAGTGAGACCAAGTCTAAAAACCAATTTAAGACCACAGGCCCAGGAAGTCAAGTTTCACCTGCTAGGACCAGTCCTAACAAGAAGCTTGGTAATACTTCTAAAATTAAACAAACTAAATCAAACAAAAACAGCTAGTCTAGGGGGTGCCTTTTTGTGGGCTCATAGTTATGGGTCCAGAGGAAAAGTGTTAGAGGGACCAGCTGTGCCTTTCTTAACAGAGGGACAGGTCTGAGAACTCATGGACAAATACCAGCTCAGACAGCAGGGTCCAAAAAGTACCAAGAACGCCCCCAGCCCTAGCAGTAATCTCAACCCCATTCCCCTGCTAGCTTCATCTGAGTGCCCAGTCTACTGAGAACCCAGTGGGCAGATCTGCAGGCAAAAACCAGACTTCATAGGCCAGAGGAGTGACAGTCAGGCAAACGGCAATGGGAAGCTGGCCTGGCCACCCAACGGCTCAATAAAGGTGAGGGGCAACTTCAGCTAGGAACTGTTGTCTTAATTGTGCTGTTTTATCTTGGTCCCCAGTGGCTTTGAATTTTATTTATTCACTTGTGTGTTTGCTTTTATTGTTTTATTTTCACAGCAACTAACAATAAATTTCTATTTCTGTGTTTATTAAAGAGAATGCAAGAATAGTAACCAAGAAAATGGCCTCCATTTCTTAAAAGAAAAGGAGCCCAGAGAGGGATTTAGTTAAGCCACATGAAGGTAGGGTTGGTAGTTGGGGACAAATAAGCCAAATTTCCAGAACCTACAGCACAAAAGAAAATCCCACTCCAGGACTTGGTCTTTGGTAAAGTGCCTTAGAACTTGCTTGGGGAAAACCCATGTTTTCCCTTTCACTATGGTTTCTGAGTTCCTGTAACTGAAACCTAAAGAGGGAGAGGTCAAGATCAACCAGAGTATCTCACAAAGCTCAGCAAATGTTTGTGGTTGATTGATCTGGGCATGTGCAGAAGAAATCAGGAGACCATCACAACTGTCGTGTAACCATGCGGAATCCCCCCACTCCTACTCTGGAGATGAGATGAACACAGTTGATGTTCTCTCTACAGATCTCCTTTTACACTGACATATTTTACCCCCCAAAATATCTCTGTTCCATCATTTCATCTGTGATTTGCAATAACCACATCAGACAGAGGCAGTGACATTTTTATCCCATTTTATAAAAGAAACTAAACTCAGGAGGGTAGGGGTCTTTCTCAAGGTGACAGCTAATTTGTGACAAAACAGGGACCGAATTCGGCCCTTCTGACCTGACACTGACCACCATATCTCTGTTTTAGTGTGCATGCTCCTTGTGGCAGGGCCATGCCTTTGGGGACAGCCTAAATGGGGCTGATTCAGGGTATGTCATGAGTTTTTGGAGTCTTATGGGACATAAAGCAGCATCGAGCTTCCAGCTGAAGATGCATTCATAGGTATAGAAACCTGTCACTGACCACCAAAGACAGAAGCCAGGCTTGGGGGACGGCCTTCCGTGTGCCTTCAGCTGGTTCCCAGGGCTAACAGTGAGGCCATGTGTAAGTCTGGTTAAGCCGCAAACACATCAACCATCCCTGTGCTCTTTCCAAGGCACCAGCCCAGACGGAGGTTCTGAATGACTGACCTAAGCAGCAGGCTTAGAAGCAAGCAAGGTCTCTAGCAACATGGCCTGGGACGGTCACCCCTGAGGATGCAGAAGGAGCCAGAAGGTATCCTTTGCACCCTCTCCTACCCTTCTATCAAGCTCTTAAATTAGCTTTGAAAACCCAGGTGTCAGGCTTCCCCCAGAAACAACCCAGATGAGCCATTAAAAACGCCAAGAAGAAATGAATGCCTAAATCACCCTGTCTCTCCAAAGGTAGAGTCTTGCCCAATCCCATGTCAAATCATATTTTATCTTCTCCAGATGGATGCCTTCTTTCAAAGTCTGATGGTCACCGAGACAAAGATATCGCCTCAGCCTTAAGTAACTATTGAAGTTTTACCCCAATAGATTATTTGCTAGGAGTAACTAACATAAAAAATGCCCTGTCAGACAACAGCTTGCTTTCCCTCATTTTTTTAAAGGGTAATATTTGGTTTCATCTTGCAACTACTTGGGAGAATTTAGCACTGAGTCAGAAAGGTTGGCCAACAAGTAGCACTTCATAAATTGCTGGAGCCCTAATCAATACGTATTGTCATCCACTCCAGTCCTTCGGGCAGATTTCTCTCTGCCCTGAGTCGTTGGTGTATTTTATGAGGTTGTTACAGGCTGGGCTTGCATGGCCTGGGCCTAATGAACCTGTCACCGCTGCTATTGATTGACATGCCAGTGTAAGTGAGACAGGCGATTCCGATTGACTTCCTAATTACTGCTGCTGGGCTGCCTCGCCAACTGCTCGGGCCAGAGGTTAATAGTTTTGATGTTCAGCCGCTCCTAGCTGTGGAGGCCAGTGCGACTGGCTCCTCGCAAGTCAATACCTGAATCAAGTTCTCAAGGCTACTGCGGGGCCTGATCAATTAAGGCCTTCGTGTTCCTCCTGGTAGTGGCTGACAAGAGGCTGATGAGTGGAGGAGATCAAAAGCAAATGGTTTAAGGGAGTTTAGGAGGCTCGGGAAGCACCACCCATGGTCAAGGATTGGCGATTAAGAAGGTCGGAGTCTGGGGGAGGAGTGTCGGGCGGGAAGAACTTAAATCATGGCACCAGGTGTCACCCATTGGATTTGTTTTGTTTTCAGTTTTCCATCCTAAGGATTGAAAATCGAGTATTTCTTTTGTTCTCCAATGTCCAGAATTTGCCGGGTGTCATGGATTTTTGGAGACCGTCTTAGTGGCTTAGGCTGCCATAAGCGAAAAGCATAAACCCAGTGGCATATAAATGACAGAAATTTATTTCCCATGGTTCTGGAGGCTGGAAGTCCAGGATCAAGGCAGATGCCATGTCTGAGGAGGGCATTTCTGGCTCGTGGAGGGAGGCTTCTCAGTGTCCTCAGGTGGCAGGAGGAGGAGGAGGCAGCTTCCCAGAAGCCTCCTGTATAGGGGCGCTAATCCTGGTGGCCTGACCACCTCCTGAAGGCCTCACCTCCCAACACCATTTCAGTGGTTATTAGGTTTCCACATATTAATTTGGAGGAGGGGCTGACATCCAGACCATAGCAGAGAGGGAAGATGGAAACTGCAGACACCAATTCATTCATTCATGGAGACAGACTGAATATTTACCTTATCCAAGGAGGGCAGAGTGGGAGTGTACAGATTAATAGTAATCTTTCACTCATACTGTGTCTTCAGGATTGGTAATGTTTACATAGCCATCCTTTTTTTTGAAACTGATAACATACCATGATGTAGGTGTATGTGTATGGGGGGGGGGTCACTATCTCCATTTTTTATGAGAAAACTAAGGCCCTGCAAAGGTAATTGACTCCCTTGAGTCATACACAGTCAAGCAGGGAAGCCAAGCCTCAAGGCTTTCTGATCTTAATCTGTCCTGGTCTTAATCTGATGCTCTTGCTAGGATGCCTGATGCCCGCATCCTAGAAGCTCATGAGCCAATTGAGATTAAATAAGAGCAGTGCATCAATGTGTCAGGGATCGCCAAGACACTACTGGGTTTGTTTTAGTTATCTTTTTCATCACAGTGACCAATACACTCAACCAGAACAACTTAAAGGAGGACATTTTATTTGGGGCTCATGGTTTCAGAGGTCTCAGGCCATCGAAGGCCCACTCCATTGCTCTAGGCCTAAAATGAGGCAGCACATCATGTGAAGAGGGCCTGGTGGAGGAAAGCACCTTGATTCGTGGTGGTCAGGAAGCAGACAGCAAGAGCAAGAGAGGAAGGGGCCACAGAAATGCCCCCCACCCCTGCACAGTTGTCACCCAGTAAGTCCATTCAAACTAGGATGGACATCTTAGATTACAGCTCTCACAATCCAGTCATTTTACCTTTGAACATTCCTGCAAAGAACAGGAACTTTTGGGGGGACACTTCACATTCAAACACAACGAGTCTCAATAATTGAGAAGGACTCAGAGAACTCAGTCCTACTCAGGGCTTTTACAGAGAAAAGACATAATGCAAAATCAGAAAAGTGGAACTGGGGTTGTAGCTCAGTGGTAGACCGCTTGCCTAGCATTTGTGAGGCACTACGGTCAATTCTCAGCACTGCATAAAAATAAATAAGTAAAATGAAGATATAAAAAATCCCAGAAAAGTGGAAAGGTGCTGGAGTGGAGCATGGGAACACAGAAACTTCCATGAGTCCTTACCCGGGGAGTCACACAGGCCTCATTTCATTCTTCCAGAAATGTGTGTGACAATGTATGATGTTGTCTGTCAGGTTAAGGGCCTTAGAGACTCAGTGCCCTAGGTTTTGTTGGGGGCTGGTCACATAGACAACTCTTCCCCCCATGCAAACGAAAATTCTAGATTCCCAGAGGGAGTCCAGCACAACCATATTGTTTGCAAGGACACTTTAGGAACAGTTTGGGAATGGTGGAAACTCTTCTGAAATTCAAATTCCCAGATTCCTGCCAAGGCCCATCCTTAAAAGCAGGGCTTTCAAAAGCCCAGTCTTAGACCTGGTGGGTCAGCAATTTTCTTCACAACCAAGAACACCAGTGCAAAACAAGAGCTGGCGAGGGCCTAGAAGAGTGCAGACCTCAGACACAGAGCTAAGAGGACTCGGAGGAGAAGGACTCCCCTTCAGGGGACACTCCATAGAGGGTCCCTTGCTGAATCCACCACCACACTGTATTCCTCACACCACATTATTTTCTGTATTTCTGATGCTTTGGTGCCTGGCTGATCCCAGAGGGACTGCCCTTCTGAGGGTGAGCTGACTCAAGGAGCTAGGAAAGGATATGCAAATCACCCGGCTGCCTTTCTTATTGACTCTCACCTGTGGGTCACTCTTCCTTTCCCCTAACTTCCCAAGGGCCTGGTGTCAGGCAATGGACAGCCCCTATACCTGGAGTTCACTGAAATTATTCAAACCAGCCCATCCTAAACCTGCAAGCCTTGCCTTGCCCTGCCCACTGTTATTGTTTAGATATGAGGTGTTTACCAGTAGTTCACATGTGAGACAATACAAAACTGAGCAGAGGTGAAATGATTAGGTTATGAGAGTTGTGGCCAAATCAATGGATCGATCCACTGGTATGGATTAACTGGGTGGGAACTGTAGGCAGGTAGGATGTGGCTGGAGGAGATCTGTCATTGGCATGCCTATGGGGTTTTATTTTGTCCCTTGTGAGTAAAGCTCTCTCTTCTTCATGGCTGTCATGTCCTGAGCTGCTTTCCTCCTCCACACCCTTCCGCCATAATGTTCTGCCTCACTTTGGGCCCAGAGCTAAGGAGTTGGCCATCTATGGACTGAGACCTCTGAGACTCTGAGTGCCAAATGAACTTTTCCTCTTCCAGGTCTTTTAGTCACAGAGGCAGAAAAGTTGATTAAAACACCCACAGAAACCACAGTAAAGACTCCTACCTGCATTTCCCCCTCAATCCCCTGCTCCTGGCTAATCCTGGGGCTTCCCTGTGTGGCCCTGTGGGGTGGACAGCACCCCTCTCTTGGAAACTATGAGGAACAAACTGTCTAATGATGGCCATCCCCCAACTTCCTGGCCTAACGGTAACCGAAGAATAATAAAGCCTACACTTTAGAGCACCAGCCTCTGGTCCCCACCACCTTCCCAGTGATGGTGACATGGCTCATTGACAAAGAGGTGTTTCCCAGGGTGCATAAGTGAGCATGGAGGAGAGGAAGGAAATAATCCAGCCAAGTGTGTGAGAGTCATCCATCCTCTAGGGAGTCACCAAGTACCCACAGGGTCCCTCCCTCCTGCGGTGGATGGGAGCCAAGGTGGCAGGCACAGGTTTCTTCTGCCCATCCCCAGCACACACCAGCTCCGTGCTGTTTTCCTCCTGCCACTCCCACCCCTCCCACCTGAAATGTCCTCCTCTCTGTTTCCTCTTTATCCCAGGCACTGTCCATCTGAGGCATGACCATCATGAAGAACTGCCACCCATGGGACCCTGCGTCCTCTCTGCACTCCTAGCCGGCATCAATGCTACAGACACGGCAGCTCCCCGGCCCTCCGTTCTGTTTTGTTCCCTTTCTTACTTGTGTTCAAGGTATCTTCTTAGCTGAATAATAAACTCCTTAGGAGTACATATTCTACCCCCTTTTTGTCTTCCAAAGCATTGCATGATGCCCTTCTCCCTGTGGTTTCCCCTATGACAACTAATTATCATAAGAGAGAATCCCAGTCAATTTGTATCTGAAGTCAAGATAGATCCCTGAAATTAAACCAGGGTTCAATGTCATCTAAAAGAACTGTAAGGAACTCGGAGTCTTAAAATGTGAATTTCAATAGGAACTTGAGTTTATCAATGCTTCGGTTCTCCCTTAATCCCCTGGCTGAGGACACCCTATGCGACCCCTGGGATTCTGCCTAGGCACTTCTCTCCACTTCCCCACCCTCCACATCCTGTTTGGTTCCTATCCTTCATCAAGCTTCATTCTTGGATTTGTAACTAGGAAAAAAAGTTAAGAAGAATCCAGAGCCAAGGAGAAAAGTGGCCTTCATATAGGTCTATGTATTTCAGGGTGGTCATTTTAGGGGCTTAACAAAATCCAAAGTTACCAACTTGTCCTATCTTACCTGGGATTATTGCAGTTGTTTAATTTGTTCTGTTTAGATGTACATGACAGTAGAGTGTATTTTGACATCTTATGCATATGTGAAGTATAACTTAGGATCCCATTCTTATGGTTGTACATGAGGTAGAGTTTCACTGGTCAGGTACCAATTCACATAGCTAAGCTATGGAACCAACCTAGGTACCCTTCAACAGATGAATGGATAAAGAAAATGGAATATTACAGTGGAATATTACTCATCCATAAAGAAGAATGAAATTATGACATTTGTTAGTAAATGGATGGAACTGAAGACTATCATGCTAAGTGAGATAAGCCAATTCCCAGAAACCATAGGCCAAATGTTCTCTCTGATATGTGGATGCTAACCCACAACAAAGGAGCGAAGGGAGTGTAGGGAGGGGAAGAGTAGAAGTGCATTGAATTAGACAAAGGGGAATGATGGGAAGGAAGTGGGGATAGGAATAAGAAAGGAAAGCAGTATGGAGATTCCTCAGAGAACTTGGACTGGAACCGCCATTTGACCCAATTATCCCACTTCTTGGTATACACCCAAAGGACTTAAAAATCAGCATACTACAGTGACATGGCAGCATCAGTTTATAGCAGCTCAGTTCACAATACGTAAGCTGGGGATTACCCCAGTTTTTAAACTGAAGTACCATATCCTGGGTATCCAGGGCAATTGGTCACCCCAACTAAGTTAAAGGCAGAGCAAGTCTGGAGTTTATTTTCCAGAAATTGTGAGAAAATGCAGGGAACTTGCCTTTTGCTCCTGAGAAGGATGCTCCTCCACAGTGAGGGCGTGATACCCTTATCTACCTGACCTCACTCCATAACTATAAAGCAGATGAAGAGATGGAGGCATGGAGAGGTCATTTTCTTGAGATCATCCTATGAAGTAGCCTGGTCAAAACAGGAAATTAATTTATCCCAGTGGTAGATCGTTCATTTCCACTGCTGGGTAGTATTCCATGGTATGAATATTCCAGAAAGTATGGATGCATCTGTTATCGATGGACATTTGGGCTCTTTTCAATGTTTGGCCTATGTTCTGGAAGGTACTACAAGCTTCCGTGTTTAAGAATAGAATAACTGAGTGATCAAGTACACATGCCTTCCCTGGATAATGCCAAACGTTGTCCAAATCCTTTGTAATGCCGAATATTCCCACCAGGAGTGTTTATTGCTCCTTATCTTTGCTCTCACTATTTTCTTTGTCACACTTTTTACTTTTTGCCAGCCTTACAACTGTCCAGTGGTAGTTCATGTGGTTTCAATTTGTGTTCCTCTGATTCCTAATGGAGTCGAGCACCTCTTCTTCTGTTATTGGCTGAGCACATTTCTCCCATTGTGAGGGGCATGTTTATGCTGTTTAATAGCATTCTGCCTTGAAACCGTCTGCCCTCGTGGAACACACCATGTTCAATTTGTCAACTGTGTTTAGTGTATAATAAGTACTCAAAAATGTTCCATAACTACTTGTTCAGTTTTTTTAATTAAAAGAGGTTCTTACTCATTTTGAAGCCCTTCACCCATGCCAGGAACTTCGTGTTTGCCTTCTTAGTTCATATAGACCATAAGCATCAATCAAATTGATGATGACACACCAAGAAAGAAGCAGGTAAGACCATAAGCGTGTGTTTTCTGCCTCCTAGGTAGTACATATTCAGTCCTGGGCTGGTACCCGATAAATGAGCCAGGACACATGGTCCCCAACTCCTCAGCAGCTGAAAAATCTAAGGCTGTGAGAGCAGCTGTCATTTACAGATGCCACTCATACCTGAGCCGAAGACCAGCAAACACTTGTGTGAGAACCTCCCACAGAGGTTCATTCTCCATCTTGAAACTGGGGCCCAATGAAGGCCCATGGAGAGTGTTAGAATAAGGTCATTGACTGGTCACGAGATAAGAAGCTACAGTGGTGGACCTTTGGAGGTCACATGGTTTGCCTTCTTCTGTCTCCATTTCTCATTGTGTCTGGGAGATGTTTTTAGCTGCCCTTCCAAAAGTGCCTGAAGGACATCTATTAACTCCCCTACTGTAATGGTTAATTTGAATTGTCACTTGATTGGATTAAGAGATACCAATGATTAAGAGGCCTCTGGGTGTGTCCATGAGGGCATGTCTAGGAATGATTGAAATGTGGGATAGTGAACTGAAGTGGAGACCCTCCCTAAGCATGGGCAGCACCCCCAATAGGATGGAATGAAAGTTGGAAGAACAAGGAAGCAGATGCAGATGCAAGCTCGGCTCTTTTTGAACAGGTTCTTGATTGCTGCTTTGATCTGTTGATCCTTCTTGTTCTGGGGCTTCTGCCTCTTGGACTGCGCAGCTGCTGGTTCTTCCAGCTCTCCAGCTGCAGACGGCCATTGTGGACTATCCAGCTTCTGCTCGTGTAAGCCAATCTAATAAATCCCCTTTTATAATCATACTTCCTATTGATTCTGTTCCTCTAGGGAACCCTGACTAATACACCTACCAAGAAGTTGAGCTGCAAGGATGTTCCAGAGTTGGCATGCCCCAGTGGCTTAATGAGTTCAGGTCACTCTGAAATTTTCCTCACTTTTTCCTTTAAGTCTCATGATGAGAGCAGCAGCCTCAGGATTCAAGTCCTGATATATCCAAACAAAACCTGGCAGGACAGTGACTTTTCAGCAGTCTTTTTGGATCGTGTGTGTGGGAGTGATCTCTCCAAGAAGCTTCAGCAGGGCTCCTATGTTGTCACTTGGCCATACTAGACCAGTCACAAGCCATAGGAGGGAAACTGCTGGAAAGGCTCTAAGACAAGGCCACGTATTCCCTGGGGTAGGGAAGATCTGTCTTCCTAGACACCTGAGAAGAGGAATTCTGAGTCAGAATAGGGTTTCTGTCCACCAAACGAGGAGGTGGAGTCTCTGTCAGCGGGTTGTCTCAGTGCATGACACATCTGGACCAGCTTCACAGGAGAGCACTAATTTCAAGGATATATAGAGAACTCAAAAAACTTGACACCAAAAACCCCCAAATAACCCAGTCAATAAATGGGCTAAGGAACTGAACAGACACTTCATAGACAAAGAAATACAATCGATCAGCAAATCTATGAAAAAATGTTAAACATCTCTAACAATTAGAGAAATGCAAATCAAAACCATTCTAAGATTTCATCTCACCTCAGTCAGAATGGCAATCCTCAAGGATAAAAGCAACAATAAATGTTGATGAGGATGTTGGGAAAAAGGTACATTCATACATTGTTGGTTGGGATGCAAATTGGTGCAACCACTATGGAAAGCAGTATGGAGATTCCTCAGAAAACTTGAAATGGAACCACCATTTGGCCCAGCTATCCCCCTTCTTGTTGATATCCAAAGGACTTAAAATCAGCATATTACAGTGATGCACCCACATCAATGTTTATAGGAGCTCTATTCGTGATAGCTAAACTGTGGAACCAGCATAGGTGCCCTTCAACAGAGGAATGGATTAAAAAATGTAGTACATATATATGATGGAATATTATTCAGCCTGAAAGAAGAGTGAAATAATGGCATTTGCCAGTAAATGGATGGAACTAGAGAATATCATGCTAAGCAAAATACGCCAATCCCAAAGAACCAAAGACTGAATGTTTTCTCTGATAAGTGGTTGCTAATTCACAATGGGTTGGGGGACTAGGGAAGAATAGAATTACTTTAGATTAGGTAGAGGGAAGTGAAGGGAGGGGAGGGGTTATGAATGTAGGTAGGATAGAATGAATCAGACATTATTACCCCATGTAAATATATAACTATACAACTGGTGGTGGTATTCTACATCATGTATAATCAGAAGCATGAGAAATTATACTCCATTGTATATGATGTATCCAAGTACATTCCAATGTCGGGTATAACTAATTAAAACAAATTTAAAAAATTTAAAAGAATAATAAACCTATCAGTTGCTTGGGTTCTACTCTCGGACTGGTTTAATGTGATTACTAGTTTTGGAAACAGGAGTTTTGCATTTTATTCTGATCTTTGGCTAGAAAATTGTTCAGATGGTCTAGGTCACATCTGCCCTGCCTCTTACTCTGTGCTTGGATACACAAGATTTCTCCTGCTCCTCATACACCTCAGAAACATACTATCCCTCTGCCTGAATCAGCGGATCATCTGATGCTGAAAAGCAGTGACCACTAGCTATTGAACCTTTGAAAACTAGTCCAAATAGAAATGCACTGTTAGTACGAGACACACACTTTGAAGATTTAATGCCCAAAATGATATTGAATGGTAAGATTTTGGTTGTACCATGTTAAATAAAATAGACTATTAAAATTAATTTCACCTGTTTCTTTTTATTTTTTTAATGGGGCTACTGGAAATTTTAGATGACATATATGCTCTGTCACATTTTATTGGATAGTGCTGCCCTAGAACAATTCTGGTGCAGTCTCTCAGTCCTCTTACTCTTCTTTATCCTTTAGACTTTGGTTTAGCTTCATGAATAACTGGAAGCTTTTAGTGCTCCCTTGATACTTCACAAGCACACTCTTGAGACCAGCTGTTTGTATCTGTTATGGTTAGATATGAGGTGTCCCCCTGTTTTGGTCAACTTTTGCATCACTGTGACCAAAGACCTGACTAGAGCAACTTAGAGGAGGAGAAGTTTATTTTGGCTCATGGTTTCAGAGGTTCAGTTCACAGGGAGTTGACTCCACTGCTCGAAGCCAGAGGTGAGGCAGCATATCGTGCATACAGAAGGGCTTGGCAGAGGAAAGCAGCT
>JAJEJO010004018.1:167325-249821 GCA_020662805.1 Glaucomys volans
GCTGCAGTGAGTGATCCTCTAATGTTCTGTCATCTCCACTTTGAACCTGCTTCCTTCCCACAGCATTATTACATCATAGCAATGGTCTACTTCCTCTTGTGTGATCAGCCCACTAGAAGGTCCTTGAGATCAAATCAAGGACTTTAATGTCCTCAGCACCTAGAACGCACTAGGTATTCTACAAGTAAGATTTGAATAAATAAGGAAGATATGGTTGCCCCTGCCATGAAGAAGAAGGGAACTATTCTTTGTTCACTCCTTGTTCTTCAAGATTACAAACCAACCTCCCTTATCATTTTAGAAGGACCCAAAGAGAAGGTGCTTGGTCATCTGATGCTACACGAAATCCCTCATCCATAGTCCTGCTCTCCCTGCCCCTTGCGACACCTCCAGTCCTGTCTCCCTGCTCCTCTGGAAGAACCTACTGTCTAATCAGCCCACTGGCCTTCAGGTTTATGAACATATCAAGTTCATTCTCACTTCTCTGCAGGGTTCTTGTTGAGTCCTTTACCTGAAAAACACCTTTGTTTTTCCCTGTTCCATGTGCTCCATGGAGCTGTCCCTGATTAGCCTCAGGCCACACTGATTTTTCCATACTTTCATCATCTCTAGCACTTTGTCTGCACCACCCCTTCTAGTGCCAAATTATTAACTATTGCACCTTGAGATGCTCTTTCTGAAGAGCCATCAACAATCCACTGCTGGTAGTCGTTGTCAGCACTACAGACCTCACAGATAGTCCAGAAGAAGTCGGGAAGGGTGAGGCACTCACATGGGATACACCACCCCAACCGACCCCAGGGAGAGCAGGGAGAGACCATCCTCGCCTGCCCATGTGGCAGGTTCACAAACAAAATAACTGTTGTCATTATTTTAAGCCATGAGGTTGTGGGGTGGTTTCTTCCAGATTAGAGATCCTGAACTAGCACTTAACCAAATAAGATGTTATTTTTCTCACGTTACAGAACTCAGGGAAGATAGCACAGGGGCGTTGCCCAAGGATCAGCTGCTTCTTCCTTCCTAGTTTCCATTGCTAGCATGAGACCTTGGTTCTTAAAGATTGTAAGTTGGATGCTCCATCTATGGGCATCAAGTTCCAGACCAGAAGAAAGAGAGAAGAAATAGGGAACAAAGGAAAGTGAAGGGTCTGGTCCCAGCTGAGTTTGTCCTCTTTCACAAACTTCCCTAAGAACCCCACCAGAAACTTCCTGAATCTCTTTGCCTTCATATATGTTACATGGCCGCCCTTCATTGGAAGAGTCTGGGAAGCTGGGGGTGTATGTGTGCATGCACACACATGCACATGTGTTCATGGGGATAGCAGTTACCGCACAGGATTCTATTAAAATGACATGAGACATGGGCATAGTACCTGGCACAAAAATCAGTACTCAATAAACACTACTCATCAGTTATTCTTATTCTGATGCAATTACAGAGTCACATGACTTTACTTGGACTATAGAAAACACTAGACCATGATGGATGACCGAAGACCACCCCTCCCAGGGGCACTGCACTTCCTACCAATGGCAAGGATGATTCCTTGTTTTAAAACATTGAGTTTGTGATGTCAAATGCACTCTCTAATAACTTTTTCTTAATTGCTTTGTTCTGTCAGGTGTTCAATACACCAGTGTGTTCCTTCCATCTTATATTTATCACTAAGACTTGTGTATATTTATACACATCTTATATTTATCACTGAGACTTAGATCTTAGTATTCCTTAGCCTGATCTCTCTGAGGTATAGAAGACAGACCTGGCTAGCATCTCATTGACTTGGAAGAACTCTCAATGAGGTGGGTGTTTTCTGAGCAGACACGTTGCCATGCAGAAGCAATTTAAATTTGGTGAGTAAGTCAAATGGGCAAATGGACATAAGAGAGGCACCCATTGGGGTCTCCTCTAACTAGTGAGCATAGCAGAAAACCCTGGAAACCCAAGTCACACTCCTTTTTTTGGAAGACTCTTCCTAGTATGGGACTATACTAGTATAGCTTTCAAAGGGTTTTTCCCTAAGAAGGTGAAATGTTTACAGACTTACATCATTTTTTTTCTTTTTGTTGCTGTTGTTTATTCTGTTTTAGCATAAATTTCTTTTCCAATGCACCAAAATAAAGTGGTCCTTTTATAGATGTTGAGAAGGCTGTCTTATGATCATCCACAGAACTTCACTAAAATCATACTTCGCATGCAATGTGCTGCAGGTGAGGACTGTGTTCCCCTGTGTTCCTGTTAGACGGAGAGCTCTTCAAGGCAGGGCTTGCATGGCCAATGCCCAGTGAGTACATCGGGCTCTCAGTAAACATTTGCTAAGTGACTGAATAAGTGAAAAAAATATACTTGAATGGATATGGCAAAATTTCAAGGGCTATCCTTTATACATAGATCAGAAGTTTATATTATCCCTTCTGATGGTATAAATGTATAATCTGAATTTCCCTCGGTCTCATCAGCTTTGGATATAAATGGAGTAACATTCATAGCAATAGCTCAAAATCTGGCTGCTACTATATAATACAGAAACCCCAGCTGCTTTCAAAGTCTCTCTCACATCTTTCTGGAAACTGCTGGGGTTGTCCTACGTGAGCTCCTCTCTCCTGCTCTGTCAGCCACCCCTGTTCCTGACCCCAGGCTTGCTGCTCAAGATGCCCTTAGAGCAGAATATCCCTGTGACAACTGTTGCTCCAGCTATCCTGGGCAGCATTAGCGTTTGCACATAACCCCCACACACGTCTCCCTGTATGCATTAAAGCATTTTTATATTACTTATGATACCCAAAGCAATGTCAACACCAGGTAAACAGCTGTTATACTTTATTATTTGGGGAATAATGACAAGAAAAAAGACTGCATGTTTAGTAAAGATGCAAGTATTTTTAAAAACATTTTTGAACCATCATTGTTTGAATTGATGAATTCAGAACCTGCTGATTGGGAAGACCTGTTGGTTGTATTTCTCTGGGGAACCCTGACCAATGTATGTATCAGGACTCTTTACAGTAACCTCGTACTTGAGATGCCCATGGAGAACAGAAGCAATTTGATTTTGCTATTGCAGTGAACTGTATTAGGTACCAAGGGGAGACAAAGTCAAAAACAAATCAGAACCACTCTTTAGGAGCTCATATGTGGGGTGGGTCATAAGGCACATCAGCATTTCCGAAGGTGTGATCCACATAGTACTATTCTGAAATAGGGTTGCTTGTTCTAAGAAGTCTGGGAAATACCACCTGGAGAGATTTTCATTAGATTGACAAGATGTCCTTGTAGGCTTGGGATAGTCACAGTTCATACCAATCATCCTGGCACAATTTCTAATGGCACCCTTTTGCTCTCTGTCCACAGGTGGCTCACAAATCCTATGATCACCCCGGTGAGGTAGTAAAGGCTCGCAATCATCCTGCTTTAAAGAAACCCATTTAACTTCATCAAGCCGGGTGTTTCCAAACGCACCTGAGATTGGGATCATTTTTTACATT
This sequence comes from Glaucomys volans, assembly GCA_020662805.1. Lineage (NCBI taxonomy): Eukaryota > Metazoa > Chordata > Mammalia > Rodentia > Sciuridae > Glaucomys > Glaucomys volans. Next base: position 170,811 of record JAJEJO010004018.1, read on the forward strand.
AACATCTCTTAACTCCTTTTAGGATTAATGTTCTGAAGAACAATGGCATAGATAGAAGTAGTGACCCAAACACAGCAAATGACAAGGCCAGCCCTAACTGAGGGAACTTGTACTGGGCCTTGAAGAATGAGCAAGATTTTGACAGAAAGAAAGGAAACAGAGACTCCACGTGGAGAAGCAGTATTGACCAACGCTTGCTGTTCTACACATGAGAACACGAGAGAAGCAGCTCCACCGGAGAAAAGGTTTCTTTTTCTATTTCCATTCTAATGCTCTGTTGAAATTGTGGCTGTTAACACAGCCTCATCATCTCATGGTGACCAGCAGGGCATCCTACCCATGGAGTAGAGTCCAAGAAGGAGTTGTTGATTGACAAAGTGATCAAAGAAGCTGCTGTTGAAATAGTTAATGTAGTTACACAGGATTCATCAGCATCTCTGAAGTCAGTCCCCATCAGTCTCAACTTTTGGAATATATCTTTCTCTCGATCTAGAGCTCATGAAGCTAGGAACGGCCACACCAGCACGTAGTTGAATCCAATGCAGTGATTTTCTCATCCTGGTATAGTGGGGACCCATTCTGGGGTGCAGGGAGCTGGTCCTCAGCACTTGATACTCCAAGAGCACAGGGAAGGGAGAAGCTGCATGCTGTGAGTTCAGGAACTCCCCAACGGACATCCTCAAGCCCAAGTGCAGCTTTGACTTTGCCCTGGCCCTAAAAATTACTTGAGGACTGGGATCAGGGCATAAATGTGTTTACAAGGTTACTCACAATCTTAGCCTGGCACCAACAGGCACTTGAGAAAATATTCTTTAAGGTGAAATGAATAAGTGTTGAATTCATACAACTGCTCCAAGTTCTGTTTCCTTATTCACCAGAATAGGCTAGCATGTCTTTTGTCTTGTTTTTGGTAACTGAGATTTAAATTGAGGTCCTCATCCCCAAAACCCCGCCCCATAGTATCTAGGAAAAATGGCCTGAATTCTTTTTCCATAGATTTGGGGAAATTCTGAGCCTTTCCCAGGATTTCTACAAGTCCTCATCCTGAGCCCCAAATCCTCTGAATTAGTTCCATTTGAAAAGTACGTTGCATTCCATCTCCATCACCATCCATCTCCTACCATCTCCATTACACACCGAGCTTACCTGGCTCAGGACTCAGACTAAAATATCCATTAACTTCAGTCCTACCATGTACACAAAGCACTACATGTGCAGGGTATTTGAAGTGGGTAGAGGAATTTCCACCACAGCAAACTCCTCAGAAATTAATATCAGGGGGCTGGATTGTGGCTTGGCAGTAGAGCACTTATCTGGCATTTGTACTGGGTTTGATCCTCAGCACCACATTAAAAATAAGTAAAATAAAGGTAAAAGAAATTAATATCAGACTTCATTGAATATTAAGAAAATAATATCAACTAGAAAAGAACTAAGGCCATTTCTTCAACTCTGACTCCATACTAACCCTAAGCTCTTCGTCTGCCTTCCCTGGCCTTTCCCTTAACCTTCTCTCTTGAGAGCAAAACCAACCTATTTCTCCAATTTCCCCTTGCAGAGCTGTTCAGTTGTCTTTTTTTTACCCCAAACTCTGACCGACCCTGGCTCCTTTTGCAATGTCATGGGCTCCCTTGAAACCAGGAGGAGGTCACCTCTCAGGGCCAAGGCAGTCAAGTGCCCAGACCAAAGCCTTCCTCTTCACTGGTCTTTTGTGAATGGGAAGAAGTGCATTGGGTCCCATGTTCTTCATGACATCAATTGAATTAGAAAGTTAAGTTCAGGAACCTCTCAAATAAGAACTGTCATACAATGATGAATTTGCCAGTCTCAGAGGGACATGCTCACTTTGCCTTGACCTCAGCATGCAATGCAAACTTATTTTAATGTACATCAAAATTGATTCTGCTATCTTTTCTCTTTTCCTACAATGCTTCTGTATTTTTAATAGATATTTGCAAGCTCCTTCTCTCTGAAGACTTAGTGTCTTAGGGAGGCTTCTCCCAGAAGCATAGCCTGGGATAAAAATTTGGGTGCTAGTCATTTATTTGTAAGGTGAACTTAGAAAGGAGTAAAGGGTCAGGGAGAATGGGACTGGAAAGAGAAAAGGCTAATGTAGGAGCTCATTGTCAAGGTCATGATTGTAGGCAGGAGTGCTGCAATCAGCAGAACCTCTAAGAATTGTGGAGAATGCCAACTGAAGGATGAGAGGCTACGGGATCATTCACCCTTGGATGAAGATCACCCCAGAGACAATAACATCCCAGCATTTCTGGGCTGCACTTGCTAATTGGTAAAGTTCCTTCTGGAAAAGCCCCTGGGGTGGTACTCAGTGTGCACCTGAGATAAGCCAGTGTGTATCCAAGCTTATCTGGAGCCACACTTCAAAGTTGCAGTTGAGTAGAGATGGGCCCACAGGATCTGACATGAGGTGCCAAAATCTGCTGCACATAGTTAAGTGGCTTGCCGGAAGTCAAAGGAAAGACACTTACTTGTGGTTCATCTACTGCAGAAGCTCTAACCAAGCCCTCAGAAACTCTACAAGATTGAAATCACACTCTCATTAGGTACCCTGTGTTCCTATGGTTGTCATTTGGATTTTTCTCAAACATTTGGTCCTTTGGTCAGTTCCCCATACCCCAAGGTGGGATCCAAAGGCAAGTCTGATTCTGAGCTCAATTCCAAGGTGAAAGTTGTTTGGATGAGGGGTGGGGATTGAACAGGGCTACTCTGGGCCTGTTGGAAGCTCTAGGGACTAGAGTAGTGCGAAGGTTAATTTGAATTGTCAACTTGATTAGATTAAGAGATGCTGATGATTAAGAGGCTTCTGGTTGTGTCAATGAGGGTGTGTCTAGTAATGACTGGAATGTGGGATAGTGAACTGAAGTGGAGACCCTCCCTAAGCATGGGCAGGACAGCCCAATAGGGTAGAATAAAAGTTGGAAGAACAAGGAAGCAGATGCAGATGCAAGCTTGGCTCTTCTTGAATGGATTCTTGATCGCTGCTTCCATCGTCTGAGGATATCGGACTTGCGCTTCATCATTCTTTCAAAGTGGATGTCAGTGATTCTCCAGAAGCCTTGGTCTTAGACTAGGGTAGCACTATTGATCCTTCTTGTTCCAGGGCTTCTGCCTCTTGGGCTGTGCAGCTCCTGGTTCTTCCAGCTTTCCAGCCTACAGACAGCCATTGTGGACTATCCAGCTTCTGGTCGTATAAGCCAATCCAATAAATCCCCTTTTATAATCATGCTTCCTGTTGATTCTGTTCCTCTAGGGAACCCTGACTAATACAAGTTTTATTGCATAATAAGAAGGCTCCTGACAAGCTCTTACTCAGGCTCAGGAGGGAGTACGAGAGCAGGGGTCGGCAGTGTTGGAATGAACTCTGATAGCAGCTAAGTTAGAGGACAACCGACCTCTACAGTGAGTCACCTTGCTTGCTCATCATAAACTGCAGATTGCTTCCAACTGAGACCAGCCAATGCAGACTTCCCATTGGCTGTCCACGCTCAACACTACTGTCTTCCCACAATCACAGACCCATGGACATCATCCATGTCACTGGGTTCCATTGGTGTATCAGCTTGCAGTCCTTGCACACCAGTCTTGAGTCTTTTCTCCACAAGTGGAACTCCATCCACCAATTTCAGATGATTCGTGGCTAAAAAATGGCTGCCCAGCCCTGATCCTGTTGAAGGTAGCAAAGTCCAACAGTTTGCTATGGTGACCCCATAGGCTCCTGGCCTGGGCCAAGTACCACAGCCAAAGGGATCCAAATTTCCCCTCTTGTTGTAACCTCACCCTCCCACCTTCTTTCCATCCCCCCAAAAAGAGGGGAAAATCAATTTCAATCAACGTGGAATGTAATATTATCAAATGTCAGCTGCTGAGGTCATGCGCTTTGAAAATTATCTTTGACAGCTTCTGGTCGACTTAATTAAGTGCTCCCCAAAAAGGGGGGAGGGGGGCAAAAATGCTCTGATTGCTAGCTGCTATGCCTTTGTGCTTTAGAGCGTCTATTGACAACTCTAAGCAAGATTGCCTTAGGGGGTTTTATTGATAGATTCTCGCCTGATATTGGAATGATTCTTGCACAGATAAATCACATTTAGATTTGTTGGTAATTGAGGAGAATTGATTGGAGCAGGAGGGAAGCCCCCAAGGGGTGGTCTCCTTGTCCTCATTGTAGGAAACTCTGGGGAAAGTGGGGAGGGGTGTCGTCAAAGAGCTGAGAGCCTGCAGGGGGGTGCAGGCCTGATTGTTTACCTGTCAGTTCTGCCTTCCTCTGAACCCTGATCCACCACATCCCCTCCCAAATGAGAGGCACAGAAAGAGGGGGACAGAGGGGAAAAGATTTGCTCCAGTTGCATTTTAGCGCTGCTGTTTCAGGAGTGTCTTAAGTCATGTGCCCGTTACCTTGGCCTTGGTTTCTCTGTCTTCATTCCAAATTTGACTATGGCCTCCTGCTTTACACACTTCAAGGACCTCCTGTACAGACCAGAGTTCAAACTCCATGACAGGTTCCAAGTGGGCTGCTTGCCTCTCAACCTCCTCCCCTGCCACATTATAAACTCCAAGATTTCTAGCCTCTTTCTCAACTCCTTTAGGTCAGTTGCTTTGGGGGCCAGATGGCTGGGATTTTCCCAGAAACCAGAGACTCAAGCATGGTACAGTCAGGGGGCTCAGAAGGTGGGGTCAAACCTGTCCAAGCAGAAGAAACCTGTGCCCTCAAAAGTCTCCCATGGCACCCCAAGAAATAAAATAGGGAACAGCAGAGCTGCTCTGACTGAAAAGACAAGGGCAACCACCATTCTGTCAAGGGAGACTTTCTTCCTCCCACCTGCGGTGAGCCCCTGGGTTGTCAGTGAACACCATTTTGAAAACCCGACCCAGTACAATTGAATGATTTTACAGACAGCTAATCCTAGAGTAGAAAAGGGACTTGTCCAAGGCCTCCCAGCCAGGAGTCAGGTTAGAGTTAGAACTAGTGCCCAGAACTCCTGATCCCCAGACTGGGGTTTTCGTTGTTGCTGTTTTGGGGGTGGTTTTTGGACAAGGTCTCACAAAATTGCCCAGATTGGCTTTGAACTTGCAATCCTCCTGCCTCAGCCTCCCTAGTTGCTAGGATTACAGGTGTGCACTACATGCCCAGTGTCTAACCCCAGACCGGATTGGTAAAAGTCAAACGCAGATGCCCGAGCCCTAGCTGAAGATTTGAAAAGCAAGAGGCAACATCCCCTCCACTCCCAGAGTCCAGGCCAACCTCCACCTTCCAGGTTGGTGCCATCGAAGGTGATGCTGCTGGCTCTCCACTCACCTCCCCCTCCCCCCAACATGGGAGACTGTGGGATTTGGATCTTCATGATTGCCTTTCAACTGCCCCGTTCTTAGATCCCTTCTCCTCACAGGGAGCAGTAGCAAACAATAAAAGTGCTCAGGAAATCTGGGCTCAGACACACAAGCACCTGTATCTCAAAAACTCTGGTAACTCTGAGGTCCCAGCAGAGGAAATGAAAAAAGGGTGTGATCCCCAGGGACAGGTTCTGAGCTGGGCCCTAGCAACAGACAACGGAGGCTACAGGACCTGAAGGTGCAGCGAGGTGGGGTTCCAGGCCACGTGGTTCTTAAAAAATGCCACATATGTAGTGGTAGATGCAGAGCCATTTTTCTCTTTTTTTAAATTGATCTTTTCAGTCACGCAAAATTGCCCAGATTGGCTTTGAACTTGCAATCCTCCTGCCTCAGCCTCCCTAGTTGCTAGGATTACAGGTGTGCACTACATGCCCAGAGTGTTAGGGCTCCCCCTGGAAACACTGCTTCTCCTGCTTGGTTTCTGTAGCCCTTGGAGTTGGCAAAGCCTGGAGAGCGTATGCACCGTGAGTCCCCAGGGGTCCACACCCTTTCATGTGTACGCAGGTGGCCCCTGTATGTGTGGACTCCCCCTCTGGGCATCTACCAACAGTATCTGGATTACAAACACCCAAGAAAGTAGAAAAAAAAAAAGATTTCTTGTCATCGTTTCCTAAACAGTATTTTACAACTGTTTACACAGCATTTACATTGTATTAGGCATTATAAGTAATCTAGAGATGACTTCAAGTATATAAGAGGAGGAACATGCATTTTTGCAAATACTGCACCATTTTATATTCAATTTTGGTATCTGCAGAGTTCCTGGAACCAATCTCCCACAGACGTGAAGGACAACTGTATACGGGGACACTGTCTATGGGTGTTCAGGAGGTGGATGTTTTGTTGAAGAGTAGGTTAGTGCCCTTTATTTGTTTGTGTTTTACCATTTTAAAGTTGTGGCAGGGTCCTTCTCTCTTCAGGAGTGGGAGGAACTTAGCCCCAGAGAGGCAGGCGGCCCAGCCCAGCTCGTGGAGCAAGTCAGCACTAGCCCCAGCTTGGACTCAGGCTCAGAGTTCATTGACTCTCCTCATATCTCTGAGACTCAAGAGAATTGGCCCCTGTCAGTCTCAGGACCCCAGAACGTTTGACCTCAGCAACCCAGGTGACCAGAGCTGTCCTCAGGGTCCAGAGTTATCGCAATGCCCAAGCAATAACCAGTGTCCCAGGGATGCAGCCAGAGTGATGGCTGGAGACTGATCCCAAAGGACCCAAAGCTCAGATGCACAGCCAGCCACACCCCCATGCCTTCCTGTCCCCAGGTTGAGTTCCAGGTTTCTTCTTGCTGGAGGGCACCTTTGTCTAACTTCTTCAAGTGCCCCCTCGGGAACATGGGCATTCTGCTGGCCACACACAGATTGAGCCACCTGGTAGACACTCCCCTGGTCCCTGCCCCAGAAGGAACTGTGCTTTCAGTCTCCCTGTCCTGCCTCCAAGTTCTCTGGGAGCACCAGCTTCAGGTGCTGAGCAACAGGACACTTGGCTGAGGGAGGCAGAGTGGGGGCTGAAATTAGGCCAGTCCTACGACTCAGATCCAACCAAGAGCCCTAGCCACTGGGCATGCCAAATGAGGGCAAGGGGAGTGCTGTTATCACAAATGCTTCCTGTGCGTTAGCCTTGACCCTGATTAGACACAGACCTCCCTCCAGGCCCTCTGAAGAAGGGCCCTCCTCCAGGGGCAGCAGCCTCCTAGATACCACCCCCTGCCGCCTGCCTTCCACCTGGAAGCCTGGTTCTCCTCTTTCTCGCTCTGCTCTTGCATGGCCCTCTGAGCTATAAACTCAGTAAAAATGCACATGTGAAGATGTCTTAATATTAAATATAATTAGATATTATACCACATGCAGGGCTGTATGATTAGTGAAATATATGATCATTAGTTATTAGATTAATGTGTCTACTTGTGTAACTGAAAGCCATTTTCAAGCCGAAATGAAATAGCTCAATTTGCTGTAATTGACTGATCTCCCAGAGAGAGAGTCGTACATTTGCTTATGTACAAGGCGATTTCTTCAGATGTCATCCCAGATGCAAGACAAAGAGCAGGTTTCCTCTGCACTCCAAATTGCAGGGCTAGCCCTACCACCAACTAGCTGTTTGGCAGTAGCCAGGCCCCTTACAGGTACCTTTGGGGGCTCCCACTGAACAGAGTTCCAGGTTTCTCCTTGCTGAAGGGTTACCTCCGTCTAACTTCTCCAAGAGCCCCCTAGGGAACATTGGCATCCTGCTGGCCCAAGACAAATTGGGCTGCCTGGTAGACACTTTACCCTGGCCTCTGCCCATTTTTCTTCCTGTTTGGGTGTATATTGGTTTCCAGGACAACCAAGCTGCAACTCACCAATAAAAATGATTGCAAAGCACTCTGAATAGAAGATACAACTGGAGGACTTATTATTGTGGTTATGGTCTAATAATAACCAGATGCTAACGAGGGCGGCCCAAGATTAAATTAAAAACAGGCAAGCTGTTAGGCAGCAGAGCTGGCTCACAGGGCTGCCCCCCGACTGCCCTTTCCCCTGACAGCAGGTCATTCCTGCTGGCACAGGTAAGGCAGGACTTCACTCCAGTAAAACAGTAGATGGAGCAACAGCAAGTGATGTGCCCTGTCCTGTGGGCAGGGAGCCCTCTGCCTCTAATGGTGGCAGAGAGGAGCCTTGACTAGGAAATAAACAATTACCCTAGGTTGAAGCCCAGCCTTTAAAAATCCCTTCATATTTCATTTGATCCTCACAACTGCCTTTGGAATAAGTGACTTAGATGGTCTTTCACCCCATTTTACAGATAAGAAAACTGAATCAGAGAAAAGCCTAACTATAGACTTAGGCAAATTGCCTTCCTCTCTGGATCTCAGTTTCCTCGGGGGGAATGTGGTATGTTCACACATTCTGTTTTTTATCATAAGAGCAGAATAACTAGTACCCTAATTTTGCTTCTAAAGATGTTTTCCCCTTTGTAGAGTGTTTAGTAATCAAGAGCCTTGACAAAACTCCTTAAGAGACTTTAACTGGAGGTTTCACTTGCAATTTTATTTATGAATCATGCAATCAATCAAATTAACAAGTATTTATTGAATATCTAACAGGAGCTGAGCTCGATGCTGCAAGGAAGCACGAAACAGAAGGCTAGGATGCAGCCCCTCCACAAGGAGCTTCTGGCTGGATGTGGGAGCCTCTTACACACCCCAAAGGAACTTCAAAAGATGCAGGGGAGTGCATGCTATCGGCCACAGGGAAGGAGAGGGTTTGGGGTGCCCTGAGCTCTCTTTAAAGGGGAAAGAAGATTCTGTAGGCAAAAGAAAACAGAGAAGGCTTCTGGGAAAGCCAGGAGGTAGAGTCTAAGAGGGTCTGTGTAACACTTCACCCTACAGGGCCCCAGCTTCCCTGAGTACTCAGTACTCTCTGACGTGCTATGCATTTTATTTATCCATCTTGCTTTTCTCAACCAGACTTGTAAGCTCCATAGGTAGGGCAGAGATCTGAGGCTATTTTGTTGAGTGCTGTATTCTCAAAGCCTGTCACATAGTAGGTGCCCCATAAATGGTCTTTAAATGACTGAATGGAATTCCCCCCATGTCATTTTCTCTGCATTCCTACTATCTGACCATCATCATCTTTTGCCTAAATAAAACTGCAGAAATATCCTCAGAGGAAACTCTTCCCAGAAATCCTGGACCCATTCACTTGCTCCTGGCTTATATTCTTACAATTTTTTCATGTTCTGTTCCCTCAAGTTTATTCTGAGTTCCTTGAGAGCAAGGATTTGTCTTCTTATTCAACCAACATTGCCTATGCAATTACTAGGTGTCAAGTGCTGAGCTTGAAGACACTGGAAACCCAGAATGTGGTGATTAAGAATGGTCACTGCCCTTCAGTCAGTCAAGTTTAGCAATGGGGAAAGCAAATTAAATGACAGTGCGAATCAGGAAAAAATCCTAATTAGGAATTTCAGGATGGAATGATTCAGGCTGAGAGAGCTTCCCAGACAGAGGTCATCTTGAACTCTGACTGCTGGGCATCTGGACAAGGTGAAGCCTGAAGGCCAGGAAGGCAGCGCTCGAGGTGGAGCTGAGCCTGGAGAGGTGGTGGGTGACGGTGCCAGATCCAATCTATTGCAGCTTGGGAGGAGGTGGGAGGGAAGAATCTTGACTGAGAACAGGAAAAGAGGTCAGGGGAAGGATGGCGGGTGCCACAGGGCCAAGAGAGGGTTTTTATGGCTTCTTGTTTTGATGGGAAAGGGTTGGACCCTTCACAGTGCTAAAGGGAGGAAATGGGGCAAGGACCCATCTGACCCATGCTTGTATCTTCCCTGCTTAGCACAGTGCCTTGGGGGTGCCCTAGCTACAGTCCCCACATCACAAACCACCACACTACAGACCTACCCTTGACTCTAAAGGGGAACTAGTGTGTCTCAGCCTGGCCTTCATTCCACAGCCTCTGGCCCATCACCTGAGTTGTATGTCTGCTCAGCTGAAGATGGACCAGACCCAAGATGTCCTCGCTGCTCAAAGGGGCTCAGTCCAAGGAACTTGGAATAGCAGAGAAAAAGAAGAAGTAGATGAAGAAGAAGGAGGAGGAGGCAGAGGAGGAGGAGGAGGAGGAGGAGAGGAAAAAGAAGGAGGAGGAGGAGGACGAGGAGGAGGAGGAGGAGGAGAAGGCGAAGGAGAAGGGGAAGGAGGAGAAGGAGAAGGAGGAGAAGAAGAAGAAAACCTATTTTTCAGGTTATCACTGAAGACTGGGTATCAGTGAAGAAGTTTTGGACGATGGAGAACCCAGTTACTTGTTTTTCAAGAGCAAAACCTTTCCCAGAAGTAGCTGGTCAGACTCCCTTATTGACCAGACTGAATCACACAGCCATCCTAGGATAAAGGAGCCTGGGGACACAGGAAGTTCTGCCGTGGCTGGTTTAGACAAGTCAGGTTTCACCACATTACTCCCCAAATAGAACTGGAGCTCTGATAAGCAAGAAAAGAGTGAAACGACTACTTAGACTCACAGGGTCTGCCTTGCCCACACACACATGTGCCAATTGATATACAAACCGAGATAATTAGCAAGATTGTAAAAGGTAGCTATTTTGAACCACCTTGCCCAGCTGGAGCTGAGCTCTGGAGAAAGGGTAGTTAGGGAAAACAGGGTAATAACAGCATCTTTCCAAAGGAGAAAGATGTGAGAATTAAATGAGTTCCCTCATGGAAAGCAGTTAGAACAGAACAAGAGTTTGCTAGATGTTAGGCATTCAGTGCCATCATGAGACCCTACAATGAGCTAGACTAAGTGCATTTCCTATCATTCCTGAAATAACCCTGCATGTTAATCTTAAGTCCATTTTACAAATGAAAGAACTGAGGTTCAGAGAGGGTTAAGTAAATTCTCAATGGTCAGTCAGAAAGCAGCAGCACAGGGGTTGGAACCTGTCTGAATCCAAAGCACAGCTCTTCTAAGAGGCTGTGCTCTCTTGCCACAAAACATTGACAAGTTCAACCATAGGCTTCAGCCCCACAGAATTTCCCTTTGATCTTCTGCAGCCCCTGAAGCCACAGTTGCCTCCGATGGGCTGAAGCTGCTTCTGCAGGCTGAGTGACTTGTCCTGGCTTCCTCACGGGAGCTCCGGGCATGATCTTTCCCCGTTACTCCTGTTCCCCTTGTGGGGGGGTTCCCCCGACCCCATCCTAGCCACCCTCTGCATGCAGCTGGTGGTGCAGCTGCTTCTGCAGCATCCTGTTTGTGAAAGGCATTTTGTTGGGTGTCACACTGACCACCTGGGTCTCACAGTCTGAACTGATCTCAGGCCACATGTCTTCGTGTGCGACCTTGCCCACTTCCAGGAGGGACTTCAGGTGGGTAGTCAGAGATCCTAGCCCTCCCAGCACCTCCACAGCCCCATGCCCTCTTCTCCACCTCCCCAAATTCTAATCCATCATTGGCATTCAGCCAGAGGCCCACCTCTCCCAGCAAAAGGACTTGGACCATGCCGACCCTGTCAACTCTGTTCCCCTTTGTGGGCGGAGACGATGCCTGATTCCTCTGTCTCAGTCTGGTGAGTACTGCCTTCCTCTGTGCCTCCTCTCGGAACAACTGTTGGCAAAACACTACATGTGTCTCGAGTCTCCTTCAGATGCAAAGTAAGAGGAGGGAGTAGAGATGTCGAAACAAAACAAAAACCTTTAACATGGATACAGAGAGTCTGGTCGCAGTGCCTGGTGACTGTGGGGCAGGGCATCCAGTGTTAACCATCTTCCTCCCTATGTGAGGCGACAGCATCTGCCTTTGTGGAGGCTGCACACCCCATACCTCGAGCAGTGGGTCTAACACCCAGGAAGGCAGTGGGACAAGAGTTTGCTAATAGAGAGGCCATGGCCGGGACGCTGGAGCCCATGGTGCAAAAAACCCCCGCTGCCAGTGTTTGATGGCAACTGACATATGGAGAACAGCCTCCACCAGCTGAGCACGGTGACATGAACTCCAGCCACTCATCCTAAAAACAACAGCTCATAGATGAAGCAACAGAGGCACAGAATGTTTTAATAACTAGCTCAAGGTCAACAGCGAGAAGTGCTAAAGGGGGAAATTCAAGTTCAGAGGCCTCCCTGGGCGATGGTGGAGTGAAAGCATTTCTAACCAGGACTCCCCCACTCTGGTGAGGACGGTTCCTGACCTAGTCTTCTGCCATCACACAGTTCACTGTTTGCTAAAAGACAAAGGTGACTCTTTTGTTCTTGAAGCACAGGATGTCGTCAGATCATCCCCGTTCTGCAGGAGAACCCTGATCTCTCCCTTCCTCTCTCCCTCCCTCCCGGTCTGTCCCACAGCCGCTTGCTGCCTGTTGCCATTGTGCATTCTGTTCTCATCCTGCCTGCAAACTCTCCTCGACATCGCAGGAACAGATGCAGCATACCCAATCAGCACCCGCAGTGCAGCACCCTTGCCAGCCAGCAAAGGGACCCCGGCTCCGCACAAGCCAGGAGGCTGAGAAGTGCAGCAGGACCCAGGCGGGTCCCGGCAGTCCCCTGCCACCCCGAGCCTTAAAAACTTCACTTGCAGGCCATTTTCTAGTGCTTTTTCATTCCACCAGATAAAGATATCTGGGGAGCACACCCACCCACTCATCCACCCATCCACCCATCAACCCATCAATCCATCCTTCCATATATGTATACATGTTAGCCACGGCAACTAAGCCATTCAAATTGAGACACCGAAATGAACAGAGATGAACAATAAGCTAAAACATGCCTAGAGCAAGTTGAGCAATAAACAGGTTTTTAATTTTTTCCCCTTCCGTCTCTTGAGTGTCTGTCTCTGATGGATGATGTGACACAGGAAGGCAGCTCTATAAATTCTGAATTCTGAATACTAAATCAGTGAGCGGCAGCCGGGTGCTGGGAGCCAGTCCCGTTCTTCCTGGTGCAGCTATTTTATGGGGACTCTGTGACCTCGCTCTGCCCTTCCTGAGCTCCAAACCCTGACCTGACCCGAGAACAGGCAGTGGGGACACATGCCATCACACTAGCCCAAGAGGACAGCTTTGAATCCCTAACTCAGAAAATGGGGTTCAGAAAAGTCAGGTCACACAGGATGCCAAGATCAGGTTGCAGTAACAGTGTGGGTTTTTGAGTCTCAGGCCAGCGTCCCCAGTTCGCATATGAGGAAACTGAGCTTCTAGTCCATCATGTAGCTTGCACACAGCGAGCATGGGGCCGACGTGGGACTTGAGCCCAAGTTAGTTTGTATCCAGAATTCGCATCCTTTGCAGCAGAGCAGTGCTTCCCAAACACTTTTCGATTGTGGCACAAAAACAAAATAATAATATTTGTGCTGCATACTCAATAAACTGGAAGAGATTTGGGAGCTTTTCTATGGGTCTTGATGGAAATTTTTTATTACCTTTTCTTTATGCTATACAATTACGGTAAGAAAAATAAGTATTGGGGAATATATTAAATATTGAATATGAATAAAATTTTCGAATAATACATTTTCAAATTTACAATGAGAAACCAGCTCTTACATCCATGAACATAATGTTTTCTTATTGCTTTATGTTCGAAATGACTACACATTCCTGATCGATACCTTTTAATGACAGTCTCTTCAAATTCTCAATAACCACCGCTCATAAGAAACTTTGTTCACACAAGTAGGTAATAAAAATTTTAAATCATTTTTTACAGACAGTTAAAAAATTTATAACAGTTGAAATTATATTTTAAGAATCTAACAGCTTTTCCTTTTGCTTTCAGTGAAAATTGGACTGTTGAAATTTCCTGTGACATTCCATTTGGAACTGAAATTTGACCTTTCAAATGTTTCAACAAAATGCTGCAACTTGATTCGAAGGATGCAGATGCAATATTTGAGCAGTCACCACCCTCTACCCCTGCAGCGGTTAACTTAGACCTCCCCAAAAGGACTTAGCTGCGAATGGAAAGAGTATCTAATGAACATAAAGCAAAGACTTTGGGTTCCACCTGTTCCTGAGCCCTCCAGAAATCCCACCAAGTGACCCCCTTGAACTTATGTGCCATGCTGCTTGGGACCCATTAAGTCCTCCAGCAGCTCCCCATGTCCCTTGCACACAGCAGGACACCACTTGGAGAAACAGGCAGGTCGCATAGCACTTCATGCTGCATTTGCCACGCCCTGAAGGGACAGTGCATGCCCTATGCACAGTGTTGCACACTGTCCATGCCACAGGTGAGGACTGCAGGGTGGCCCTTTGGAACCTGTTGCCTTCAGGCAGCTCACATCCCATGCTGAGAGCTCCAGGGACTCTGGGCATCCCAAATGCCTCCAGGGCTGAGGGTACCACTATTTCTCTGCCTACTTATAAACCATTTGTGGCTGGCTACCTGTTGGGAAGCTTTGCTCTAGATTGTGCTCCTGAGCATAATTATTGACTAGAGTGGGTCATAATTTGTGGTAATAGCTGAGGTGTCTTCTCTCAGTGCTTTGATTGTGTTTCCTGTCCTTGCCACTTAGGCAGCTTTCCAGGGATGGGGGATACAGCCAGAAATATGGAGCCATTGCCCAGCTTAGAATTCCTGAGAATTCTTTTGGAAGTCCTTAGCAAAACAATAAGGTGTGATGTATCTCAAAATAGTCATAAGACAGGAATTTGAATGCATTCACCACAAAGAAATGACAAAAGTTTAAGGTGATAGACACACCAGTGACCCTGAATTCATCAATGCCTAATGTATACATGAATCAAAATATCATGTTGAACCTCATAAACGTGTGCAGATATTATGCATCAACCAAAACAAATTTAAAGAACTATAAAAAGAAAGCCCTTAGCAAAACTGCAGGTCTGAAAGCAAGGTGTTTTGTGAACAAAATTTTGTGGCATGTCAAAAGGTCTCTGAGCACAAATTTTTAAACATAAGATAGAGAAGAATACAAGATGAGCAAGAGTCATGTTTTAACAAGCTGCACTCCAAATCCCAGAGCCAGAGGTGAGGAGATCACCTAGAAGGTGAGAAAGATCTGAGGGTACAGGATTAGGGATTAAATGAACAGACCTCGGTCATGGAGCCCAGAAGAGCTAACCCCTTGGAGTGGCATGAGGAGGGGGAGGAGGCTAAAAGGAAGGCTGCAGAATGACTAAAACCCTGATTACAGATCTCAGATGGACATAGGAAAACATGAGAGCCAAAGAAATATCATCTGCCTTCTAGCAGGTAACCCAGCCCAACATGGTGCCTGAGCAGAAGAACAGCCATGGCTGAGGGTGCACATCCAGGTGATCAGATCAGCCCTGGGACTGGTTTGCCCTGGTGTACAGTAAGGAAAGCCACCAGCATACCCCACCTCCCCCAAAGAGATGCAGATGTGGTCCAGAGGGCAGTTGGAAAAGAGGCAAAGAAGCTCTGTAGGTGGACAGGAGCAAGTCAAAGGATAGACCTGGCAACTGGAAGTCAGTCACTGGGGGCCAAGGTCATATGCTACATATGTACCAGAGTGGAGTCAATACCCCAGAACTAAAGAATAAGGTAGCCTCAACGAGCTACTATGTCGCCCCTCCATTATAGCTGGAAGAAACCCAAGCCCCAGAAACCAGATTACCCCAGGAGGAAGATAGTGAAGCAGAGATTGGATCTAAACTGACAGTTTAAATGGGAAGTGGTGAGTCATCCTGAATCAGTAAGTTTGTTTTCCACCTTTGGAATCGAAGGATAGAGAACTAAGGTGAGTTCTGTTACACAGAAATGTGGATAACTGTAGTTTTGCACATTTAAGATTATGATGTGTAGATAATTCATACCTATCACAGAAATTATAAAAGAATTCATAACTGTTCACTTTTGAGTATAACCCACATAAAAAACTAGAAAATCCTCTGTTTATGGAATAAACCATTATGAATCTCAATGGGCAAAAGAGATAAGTATTCACTTTATAAAATGATTCTTCATTTTATAAAACATGTTACTTCTAAAGTCTTTTAATTGGCCAGACATCTTAATGTGGTTAAAATAGTATTGAATTTTGTAAGAGTCATTTTTCTAGGCAATCATCCAGCTCAGTGTTGAAGGAATCTGCAGTTGTTTGCTTTAATCCAAACTTGACCCTGCTGGCTTTGTGCTAGAACCAATGACAAGAGAGGAAGCGTTGATACAGATGGACAGATGGAACTGGAGGCCATGTGGATTCTGGACACAATCAAATGACTTGAGCTCTGACCTCTGCTGTACCACCAACCAACTATGGGGCCCTCCAAAGGGCCCTGTCCTCTTGGGCTTCTTTACAATGGGAGGATCAGACTCACATGACCCTATGGTTTCGTCCAACACTAACTCTACGGCTTTGTCTTGAGAATGAGCTTGGGTTAGAGACTGACCTGCTTGTGTTTTTGCAGATAAGAATGTAGAGCATAACACAGAATGTGATCATGTCTAGGACTCTAGTTACATGCCAGATAGCATTTCGTAAGGTGCTTATTTAATGCCTGCTGTATACCAGTCCCAGGCTAGGCACTGCTAAGGAAACAAAGGAATGCCCCACTTCCTGCCCTCAAAGGAGCAAGGCAAGAACCAAGCCAGATACTACAAAGTCACCGACTGCAGGTCCAAAGGAAGTGGGGAGCTAAATGTCATAATTACGATTTTCATAAATATGGTTAAGCAGAACAATGGAAAAATTGGGGACTGATTAGCATGGACAATATTTCAGGGGTATGGTTCTGATAGCTTATAAGCTGACCTTAGTATAGAATGGTGTATTAACTATCAGAGATTTTCTGATTCCTAAGAGTAAGTTTAATGCGTATAATTTTAAACTTCTATTGTTAATTCTATCAGAATAACTATTTTGCCATATATGTGTGTGTGTATATATATACATATATACATATGTATATATATATATATACATTTTTCTTTTTCTGGTGCAGGGGTTGAACCCAAGTGTGCTTAACCACTGAGCCACATCACCAGCCCTTTTTTATATTTTATTTAGAGACAGGGTCTCACAAAATTGCTTCTTTGAACTCATGATCCTCCTGCCTCAGCCTCCCAAGCCACTGGGATTACAGATGTGCACCACCGCACCCAGCAATTTTTAATCATATTTTTTTATGTTTTGGTAAAATACTTGATAATAAAATATGTTTTGAGATGTTCTATACCAAGGCTAATGTGAATGGTAAGAAATCTTTTCACAGGAGATGAGTAAGTTGGTCATATCAAAATTATGACTATGCTACTCAGATTTATAAGACTGAAACAGGAGAAGGATGTTAACAACAGAATTGCTTGCCTAAACCTCTGGTGTAGGAGGATCATGAAGTGCTCCTAGGAAATGGATGGCAGTTAGGGCATTTATAATAACATTAGTATATTCTCATAGAAAGAATAATTCAAATGGGCCCGTGATGACGTTAAAGCCCAGTTCACCTTCTGTTAGTCGAACAGAGCTTGATTGTTTTCTGTGAATGGTAGAATAAACCATATTGCATCAAAAGGTCATGATGCCAAAGTTAGCCTTATATATTCTGAGTAATAATTAAAATTAATATTGTGAATGATCCATTTGTTAGTTGAACTGATGGCAGGGTACTGGTTAGGGTTACTTCATCTGAAATTATTTATGCTGTTTGGAGTGTTCCGATTAATTAATGAGTATTTTGAATTCGATGCCCTCTGAGCTGCAGTAATCACGTGAAGAGAACTGAGCTGGGTCACACAGCACAGGCATTTTCCAGAAGGAAGAGAGGCCATTCAGCAGAGGCAGGAGTGGGACGGAGCTTCTCAACTTCCCTGCAGCTGGATAGCGAAGCACAGGGATAGTCCTCCTGCATGACTAGGGCGGATGGTGGACGGTGATAAACAGGAGAAGGGGATGGAGTGAGCTGCAGAGAAGTTCCAATCCTCAAACACACCTGGAGCTTCTGCTCTGTCTCGATTTCTCCTTTCTCACCCAGCCATGCTGCTGTGAATATCTCCATGGTGCAGCTGTGGACGGCCAATGCCCCAAATTCTCTTTTACAAAGGAAGAAACCCAAGTCAAGTTCTTGCACTGAACACAAACTCTTCCACTTCCGTAAACAAGTCAGACTCCCCTTCTTTTATGTTTAATTTTTACTTTGCTATTTCCAAAACAATTTTTTTTGAAGAACAGAAAGTGAAAGTCAGAAATAAAATCAAACAAATGGAAAGTTCGGAACCATAGAGATATTAGTGGAAACAAGGAAGGCCAAACCAGAGTTAGTTTTGCCATTGAACTACACTCAGCTGGGAGCTTCTTGGAAACCAAAGAGAGGAGGGAAATCATCATATTGTATAGCTAATAAATGTAACTATATCAAATATTTATAATAGACTCAGTCTTTCTGAATGCTCAGGAAATGAGAAAGGATTTTAAGGGTGTATGGAAGGTTCCAGAAATTTGCTTTGATTACCCCACTAAATAGAATATGTAAAGAATTATGTATTTATCAGGCACCTACTGCTATGTGGAGTCTTTACCAAACACTGCAGGGTAAACTGAGGCATAAGACACAATTCGCAGGTAGCACTTGGAATAGAGTGGCCTGGACAGACAGTGACAAGGGCTTTGCGCTCCCCTGAAACAAGGCAAAGGCAGTCAGGGTTGAGTGGACCCAATGATGCCATCAGGAAGCCAGTCTTCTCCCCTCCACCACTTCCAAAAGCATGTTCAGCCTCCCGCCTGGCGCCTAAAGTTACAATATGGATGCTGTTTTATGTACCATGTCTCCATTTCAGATTCAAAGGAGGAGGGAGCAGCCAAGGTATCAGGAAGGCAGAGTCTTCCTCAAAATTACCCTTACTCAATCCCTTCCATAAAGCTTAAATCTAACAGGCCAGAGAGTGTGTCATGTTCACCTCTAGCTGCAAGGGAGTCTGGGAAGGAGTGTAGTTCTAACTAAACACCAGCCTGAACAGAATTGGGCCTTGTTTAAAAATAATTGTTTTTTTTTTTTCCCAAAGACACTCATTAGGTGCTTAATCTGCACCAAGTTCTCTGATGATGTCTGATGATTTCCATTGTAACACACAAGAATATGAGGCTCTTGTGTGTTACATAGCCGTTTTAGCACTGCATGTCCATCAGTGGTAGAGCTAGGCCTAGGATTCCCGGATGCCAGCCATTTCATGAGTATGTGTATGTATGCTTAAAACTAATGATGCACTGATTTGGAGACATTGAGGTCTATGCATCATCCTTTCAGGAAACTTAAAATGAAAGTCACCTTCTGGGCAAGCCAAGGGTGCAGCATGAGGAGAAGCTCTGCCAGTGTCGTTGGAGGATAAAGTCACGAGTAGTAAATAGCAGGAGTTGATGTAGTACAAATCATGCCAGACAAATTTAATTGCTTTTTTTATCTGTGGAAATGCCAGATGAGGAGATAAAAGAAAAGCAGTGACTATAATAGCTCTCGATTTCAGGAAAGTGCTTCAGGATAGTGACTTGGGCCAAGTTCTGAGTCAAAAAATAAATAATAACAATTCAAATGAGTCTGGCAGAGGATCTGGCATGGAGCTGGGAATGGAGGAGTCCCATGACCTGGGTGTTGGAGAGAGAGCACAACAGGAGCCTCACATTGCTGAGAGCCCAATTTCCCACTGAGGTCTGAGTCTAAGCCTGCTGGAACTTTCCCATTTAGAGTGGTCCTGAAGCAGCCCCTGGGCAAGGCCAAGAGCCTGCAGGAAGTGCAGCATCCCAAGCCCGACTGGAGACACCCTGCATCAGCGTCTGTATGGGACAAAACCTCCAGGAAAGTCACCTACATGCTGCATTCCAGAAACACTGCATTGAACACTGGGAAGTTGAAGGGCGCTCTCCACCTGCTAATCAGGTGCTGTCTCTCTCACCTTCACTCTGCTCCCCACTGTCATCAGCACTGTCATCCGGGAGGGACTGCAGTCCCCAGGTACTCTGCTCCGAATGTCACCCTCCCCACCCCATCACCAAACCGTCACCTGATTGCCCTGATGACAGCCCATTCTCCTGGACAGTCTCAGTCAGACTGAGGCACATGTATCATGGGATATTTATCTTTTTAAAATAAGAGCCAGCTGATGAAGCTCTAATATTGGAAATCCACACACAATAAATATAGAGGGACATATACGGGCAGAGGACCCCTCCAAACACGCAAGGGTAGAAAGTTGAGTGTCCTAGATGCCAGGGTCTAGGATACACTCTTTCTGTACTTCATATTATTTTGTTTTATTTCATTTTGGTGCTGGGCATGGAACACAGAGCCTCCCAAATGCTAGGCAAATGCTCCACCACTGCACACCCAAGTCTTCACCTTAGTTATTTCTCACAGTCCTGGAAATTTTCATTCTCTACCCATTTACAGGCACAGAACCAGAATTTAGAAAGGTTAACTTGCAGCAGGTTAAATGATCAGAAAAGACAGGATGGAGCCTGATGTGGACATCTGTTGTCCTCCACAGGTAGGAGCCTCCCCACATGTGCCTCTCATCCTCCTCTGCCTCCCTGTGCAGGTCCCCTGATGAGGCTACCAAATCTCAGAACCTCACACACACCAGCTTCTACACGTGTTCAGCAGGTCAGGCAGGGAAGCTAAGGATCCAAAAGGACAAAAGAGAAGAAAGTCTATGAACTGTGTAGGTATTGAGTACATTCTTTAGACCCTACTTATTTCCAAAAAAACACTTGTAGTAAACTTTCAGCATACATTAGTCCTTTTACAATGATAATTGACCAAAGAATGCCTCATATTGAGGGGAAAAGGCAATTTCCCAGAAATTCAGGAGGAAGATGGTTGCAATCACCAAGCACAAATTTAGTCTTAGGTTCTCTGATAGTTGAGGCAAAAAAAAAAAAAATTATGACATTTTCCAATAAAAGCATGTGTGTTTGGACAACAACCACCTTTTTCTTAATGTACATACTGGGAGCATCTCATGAAACTGGGGAGCATCTCATGAAACTGATAGTCACCCCTGCCTGGGAAAGGATAAGGAAAACTGATCTGTGGTCCAGAAAAGAGTGCCATTTGGGTGAGATGCCCCCAGATGATATTCATCTTGGAGAGGCACAAGCATTAGCAAAAGGAAGGGAAAATAATCAAAAGGACAGGGATGGGTTCAGTAAGTGGGGGGAATCTCCAAAGCAGGGACCCACTGAGAGAGATATAACCCCAGAGCAGAGCACAAATTAGATGAGTTTGCAATGGGAAGCGGCAGAGAAATAAATAAAAAAAAAGGCTAGATGATTTAGGTGGGCATATGCAGGAGCCAGGACACAAAGCCAGAAGGAAATTGTCTCTGGGGTGAGATGGAGCCTGGGATATTGCAGCCAGCTCTGGGTATCTCATTACCTGACAGGGGTAGGCAAAGTGAAGAGAGTTCAGGGAAGGGCACCAGGCATGATTAGTAGCAGGAGAGATTAATTTATGAGGAAAGATTAAAAGCTAAAGTAGGAGAGCTGGGCTAAGAAGAGGCTGGCTTCCCGTCAGTGTGGAGGGGAAGCAGGAGGCACTCAGGTAGGCAGCTGGTGCAGGGACCCCAGGCTGGACCAGACCCATGAGGGGATGAAATGGGCCAGGGTCCAGGAACATGGTGGGAACATCCACCTACGGAGACCTGAGGGGTCAAAATTAGAAACATACCAAAGCTGCTGTTCATGGCGGGCACATCGGAAAGCTGTAGAGCCATCAGCTCTGTGTAGAGTCATTCTCAGAGGAAGGAATGGTTGCAGTAACCATGCAAACATCCTCTCCAGTCCAATCCTCACTGTAGTCAATGGAGCCTCTGCTTGAGATGGAGTAGGTGGGAGAGGGGACTCTTGTTCACTCATCTGCCAGGTAGGCACCTGCCACGTGCTAGTGTTGTGCTAAGCGTTGTGGAGACAAAGTCATATAAGACACCATCCCTGATCTCCACGGGCTTGAGTGCAGATAAACCATTGCTTAGAACTCAATGTAGTGAGTTCTTCTACTGGGAAAAATAGAAACATCAAACCCTGGGAACTAGACAGAGAGGCCAAGGGAGGTGGCATGTGAACCAAGTTCAGAAGGATGGAAGCATTAGCTAGCCAGGTAAGCAGGTGGACAGCTGGGAATCCCAGGGAGATGGGACAGTAAGCACAAAGCTAGGGGGATCTGATAGCATCAGGACATGTTCAGAAAAGCTGAAAAATTCCAATTTGGCTGGAGAAAGGGGAGTGCAAGAGCAAAGCAATTAGGTTGACCATGTAGGTAAGAGGTAGATCATAACAGACTTGGGTGTGTGAAGCTCAGCAACCTGAACCTCAGATGGAAGGCTCTATGAAGTCAGCAACTGAAGGCTTTCAGAAGCTTTTAAGACAAAATCTGTTGCAAATTTTTAAAAGATGAATCTGGAGGTCACAGAAATATGCATTCAAGAGGAGAGATGGTCCGGAGATAAGGTAATCATTTGAACAACTATTTTCATTATCCAAGGAAGAATCTATAAGAGCCTGAACTAAGGCAAGGTGGGCAGATGGCTAGAGACTACAGACTTTTCTGGATGCCTCACCAGGAAAAGTGGGCAAGAAGGTAGAGTATAGTGAAGAAGGTCCCAGTTGGGTTCCTGAGTGAATGGTGATGTCCATCACAAGTGATTGTCAGACAGCTTTCAGGGAAAGTAAGGGCTGTGTTTGGACAAGCTGGTCTGATATACTTAGGATACATTCTGAAGGAAGGTGGGTGACAGGTTGCTACTCAGTTGGGACCTAGGGATTCAAGAGTTATTAATGTATTTGGGATAAGTGAGGCCACTGACAAGCCCCTCAGAGAGGGCAGAGTCTTGGAATCTCATGTGTGGAGCAATGTTTAGAAGTGGGGAATGCCCATTTCCATCACTAGGAACAAAACCCCAGGTGGAGCAGAGCCAGAGATTGATCTTAACTACATTCTTGTTCTCTACACCCAACCACTCAAAATGCTACCAAGTTCAGATGACTCACAGGCCACCTGATAAAGGCTCACTGGTCCCTTGGGAATCCCTGCCTGAGCAAGAGACAGAAAAGGAGGCAGAATGGCTGCTTGAAGCTCTGGAATTCTGACTCTCACCTCTCCAAGGGGAGACCATTGCCAGTCTTCCCCAATCTGGATACCACCAAGCACTTTAGCCAAAATTATCTTTGAAAACTCAGAGCCCCACGTGGGCAGGGACTGTGTCCCGCAGGTTCCCAGATCCCCCAAAACTACCTCAAGTAAAGAGGACCAAGAGTTTTGAAAGCAATTGATGGATCCATGAAGACTTAATGGAGCATCAGTGCTACCAAATCCATACTAATACTTAACAAAGGCATAAAAGGAGAGACTGGGAGAGAAATAAGAATAGTTTTGCAGAATCCAAGGAGGACTCCCACTCACTCAACCCAAATCTAGTCCCATTCTGGACATCCTTTTGTCAGGCATGAAGTCATCTGCCTGGTTGTATGAGCCAGCCAGCTATTCATTCATTCATTCATTCAAAATATATTATTCAGCTTGTGGCACACCCCTGTAATCCCAGTGGTTCAGGATGCTGAGGCAGGAAGATTGTAAATTCCAGGACAGCTTCAGCAACTTAGCAAGATCCTAAGCAACTTAGTGACACCCTGACTCTAAATAAAAAATAAAAAAGGACTGGGCATGTGACTCAGTGAATAAGCTCCCCTGGGTTCAATCCCTGGTACCAAATACATATATTATTTGAGAGGCTGTGATATGAGAGGCAACATTCCAGGAATGAGGACACAGATCCCATGACCTCATGAAGTGCACATTCTACTGGAGAAAACAGGCAATAAACAA
Organism: Glaucomys volans; assembly: GCA_020662805.1. Taxonomy (NCBI): domain Eukaryota; kingdom Metazoa; phylum Chordata; class Mammalia; order Rodentia; family Sciuridae; genus Glaucomys; species Glaucomys volans. Next base: position 194,475 of record JAJEJO010004018.1, read on the forward strand.
ATCAATATCTATACAAGGTCTTCAAAATTCTTGTGATGATATCTCAGCAGGGTAAGGAGAGAGGGGAGGGTAGGCATTTCAGCAGACCGTGGGCCACAGGCTGAGCCAAGGAGGACCAGCAGGTAACAGGGCTTGTCGGAGTGAGTTTGGGAGCAGTGAACTGGCAGATACTCCCCTCATGGCCCCTTGCATCCAATTCCCAATCCATTCCACTTCTCTCTATTCATCTGCCACCACCTTATTTCGAGCCACTGGAGTGTCCTCGGATTCCACAAAAACTTTCTGATTGCTCTCCCTTTATGCCTTTCCAGCCATCTTCCAAGCTGCAGCTGGAGCGATCTTTGCACATCTGGCCATGTGTTCTAAAACTTCTCGGGCCCCAGCCTCATCTCTTAACACATGCCACCCCACGATGTCTTGACCCCAGGCACTGTGGCCTTCTTGCACACACAGCACACTTGCTCGTGCTTGGTACATCCCCAGCTCAACTTTCTCTTTGTGAGTCCTGTGGGTTTTTTAGTTGTCAGTGCCTGTGAGGAAACCCTCCCCTGGACCCCAGCTTGGACAGCATCCTCTATTATTTCTTGTTCAGAACCACTTTTCCATCTCCCATCGCAGGCATGCATGCATTCTTTGTTATGGTTATTCAACCCTGGGAGGGTAGGTGCGGTGTCTGCTTTGAATCACCATGGTAACCCCAGCATCAAACACAGGGCTGGCAGATAGTAGGCTCTCTGCTCATAGTTACTGAAAGAATGAGGGATGCGTGAACAAATGGCACCTTTTCATGGGGAAGGAAAGCACAGCGCCTCCCTCTTATGGTGAGGCAGAACATGCCTGGCACCTGGAAGTAGTATGAGCTCACCTATGAGTAGGTGAGCTCCAGGTCCCAGCCCAGAGCCCAGGATGGCAGAACTACCCACACTCCCAGGCTAGACAGAGAAAGGGGCACTCTTCTGAGAGCAATTCAGCAGGGCACAGAAGCCAACTTCATTTAAAGAGGCATAACACTTTAATTGTCATGGGCCTCCAAAGGACCAGCATAGCTCAGGACTAATTGCTGATAAAGGCTGCCCCGGTGAGGTCAGTGAGCGCTCCAGAAAGCCAACTGCTGGTATGAGGAGACAATGGCACTTTGAATTAGTATGCCGGAAACATGTGGAACATATTCATTGAGTTAATAGAAATGCCTAAGTATATTAGACATTTTTGGGCTTATTATTCATATTAGTTATAATATGGAAATCAAATTTTATTTCTAAATTGCAATCAAATGATATTTTCTATTAGAACTTTAATAGCAAGCCAAATTAAGCAAAGCTATGGGTTACATATTAGTAATCCTGTTTGGTTATAACTCATAATTTTTTTATTTTACTATGAATCATCATGGGAGTGAAATAAAACAAGACATTTTCCAAAATGAACTGAAAAGACTTTTCTTTGGTGGAACAGAGAAGCTGTGTAAGAGTTGGAATTAGAAATCCTATCTTGGTGAAATAAACAAAGAAAAACATTCACGGCAACATTCACATTTATGACAATAATTTACCTTCTACTATCACACTGTCCTACAGAACCAAGGACTAAAGAAGTCCCTAATGTCAGCTAACCAAGTCTATGTGTGCACACAATCCTTCCTTAAAAGCTGACGCCCCGCCAAGAGTCATCCTCAAATTATTTCTTTTTTCAAAGCATCATGGCCTTCCCTTAAACATATTTGGGTCTCTTGCTACTCTCACATATAGTAGGTGCTCAAGAAATGCTTGATAGATTAATTCAATAAGTTAATCAGTCCACAAGTTAACCACTCAAAAATGTTTTGAGATCATGTAGACAACAGTGCTGGGAGCACAGAAGGCGCTTAACAGGTGCAATGTCTCTTTCTTAATAGGCACAGTTCAGGACAGCAGTCATTTCCTTGGTCCATCTAAAACTCATTGTATTGACAGCAGGTAGTATTGATTCAGGGGTTACCATGTGCTAGGCACAATGCCAGGTTCTTTACTATATCATCACATTTATTGTTCTCACCAGCCACAGATGAAGGTTCTTTTATCATCCCCATTGTCAAATGAGGACCATAAGGTACTAAAGGGAAAGTGCAAGGTTACAAAGCTCTAATGGTGGGGTCAAACTGGGCCCAGCAGCTTGGTACCAGCACAGAAGCTCTAACCACTGGGAAATACTGCCTCTTGCATAAGAGAGGTTTCAACGGCACCCTGCCTTCCCCTCCAGAGCTCTGGCCAGGGCTCTCTGGGACACAGGGTATGAAGAGTGATGGGTATACCTTCAGGATCCACTTGCTCACTCTCCTCTGCATCCTCAGAAGCTGAGAGAAAGAAAGTATCACAGGAATTTCCTTCCTGCCCCTGTAAGCAGCTTGCTCAGGCCACCATGGCCCAGGGGTATAAACATGGCAATGATAGAGTTAGCCACCAAGGCACCCTTGCCCTGTAGGGATTCAGGAATAATTGGCCCAGACCTTTACTAAGTCTTAAGTCCAAAGCTATTTCACTGGGTCCATGTGTGCCATCTGTACTAAGCTGGACAGTGTGGTCCCCCACCCCGCCTCCAAGACTCATGTTCATTCACCTGGAACCCTGGGACGTGCCCTTATTTGGAACTAAGGACTTGGCAAATATAATCAAATGATGATGAGGTTAGCACCTGCCAGATAGGGTGGGTCTTATATCCAGTAACCGGTGTCCTTATAAAAAGAGGGGTGTTTGGACACACAGGCTCACAGACAGGGAGGGCAGCCAGGTGAAGAGGCCAGAGGCAGAGACTGGGGTCAGGTGGCTACAAAGTGAGAAGCACCAAGGATTGCATGGAGCCACTAGAAGCTAGGCAGGGGCGTGCAGCATGTGCCCCGGGGCCTCAGGGAAGCAGAGAGAGCACCACCCACTGGTGCCTTCCTTTTGGAGTTCTGGCCTCCCCAACTCTGAGAGAATAAACTTCTGCTGCTTTAAGCACCCAGCGTGGCAGCCCTAGGACATTAACACATAGGTGTCTCACTGCTTCAGTTCCAGCTCAGGCCAGTCGGCTGCAGAACTGAGCATCAAGCACCTCCAAGAGCTCAGCACCCAGCAGGACTTGGTGGTCCCCAGACCCATGCTGGCCTCCGAACTTTGATATCAGTCCATGAGAAATGGAGTCCAGAAATCGAGCATTAGCATTTAGAAACTTCCGACCGTTTGATAGAGTGATTTTATGTCTGTTGATTATGTGTTACATGTCTCTTCGCAATTTCATTTTTCTAATGATTCATTTTTATGGCATTTTGTGAAAGTACCAGTATGTGACAGATTGAAATTTTAAAATACATAAAATAAGACTTAGTCCTTCAGCATCAGGAATTTAAGAAATTGTACAAAGGGCTGGGGATATGGCTCAGTTGGTAGAGTGCTTGCCTCACAAACATAAGGCCCTGGGTTCAATCCCCAGCACCGCAAAAAAAAAAAAAGAAGAAATCCTGTGAGGAGCAGGGAGGGGGTGTTTCCCAAAACACAGCTCACACTCATTAAAATCAGGTGGCATCGTAAATAGGATTTGAGTTTCTTCCCTTTATAGCAGCAAGTTGACTACTTTTCTGGGATCGACCCTGCGCACTTGTGTTAGTCAACAGTTCATGACTATGACCAAAATACCTGACAAGAGCAGCTTAGAGGAGGAAAGTTTATTTTGGACTTGTGGTTTCAGAGGTTCAGTCCATGGATGTCTGACTCCACTGCTCTGGGCCTGAGGTGAGGCAGAACATCATGGCAGAGGGTATGGTGGAGGAACACTGCTCAGCTATGATATCCAGGAAGTAGAGAGAGAGGGAGGAAGCAACCAGGGACAGAGATGGTCCAAGGGCATTCCCCCAGTGACCCTCTTCCACCCCACTTGCCTATAGTTACCACCCAGTAGTCCATTCAGATTATTAATTCACCAAGTGGATTAATCCACTAATAAGGCTAATAATTTAATCATTTCACCTATGAACATTCCTCCATTGCCTAACACCTGAGCTTTGCAGGCTAGTGAAGATTCAAACCATAGCACTGCTCTATGAAACTGTTGCAATCTCAAAATTTTGTGGAGGAGTCCCTGGGTGTCTTCCAGCCACCAGGTAAGGTTGTCTCCTATTGTTGTTGTAACCCATTTAGATCTCAGACTCAGGGCCCAGAACATCACCTCAGACCCACCCACCCTTGGCCAGCTCCACCTGCCCAACTCCAAGGCAGATGGGATGCTGCCTGGTGTTCTCTTCTTACAGAAATGTTGGTTGGTCTCCAGCTCTTACAGTGTAAACTCATTCTTTGCTCCCCTTCAGCCTCCAGCCTCTTAGAAATCAAACTGGGACCCCAGGGACTGCCCAGGCAAGGGTAGTCTGAAAACCAGACCTTGGACCGACCTGGATCTATACACACTCTTGGCCTGGGAAGGACCTCATCCCCAGGAGGTCCCTCAGCACCCTGTGCAGGCACACTGAGGATGAGCTGCCTCACCAAGCACGAACCAGCAGGCTTGAGCTCTCACTGCAGACATGAGAGTGATTGTCAGCTGTGCTCAGAACAATCCATCACCACGGCTAATGTGCCTAGAGCACATTCCACCTGCTGCCCAGTGTTGTAAGTGCTGGGACCATTTTAACTCAGTTAATCTTCACAACATCCCTGTGTAATAGATTCTACCATCTCCCCATTTGACAGATGAGAAAAGTGAGTTATGGAGTGCTTGAGAAACTTGCCCAAGGTTCCCAAAAAGCAAGTAGTGTCTGAGCAGAGCACGGTCACCTCTAGTCATCCCATAGTTCTAACAGGACACCAAAGCAGACCACGTGCCTACTTCTAATAGAAAATATCTTCCATGGTTTCATGGACTCCACACCATGCCAGTTATCAAAGACCAGCTCCTGTTTGTCCTGCAGGGAGACTTGATGTCTTGCAAAAACCCAGATTCAGAAAAGACTTCAGAAGGCCCAAGTTTGCAACTGAGTTTCAGTTTGCCCTGCCCAGCTCCCATGCCCTCTCTCAGGTCCTGTTGACCAGCCTCCTCTCCTCCAGACCAGCCCTGGAGCACTTCCAAGAGCAGGCAGGTGACCTCAGAGCATCAGGACTGTCAGAGAAGAACTGACCACGCTGCTCTGTCCAGCATGATAAGCATCTTCTTTAGGCTGCATGTTCATCTGCTTGATAGGAGACAGCAAGAACAAAATCACACATCTTCAGTGCAGAGTGTCAAACTATACAAAAGCACAGGAAGGGAATCATTAAAGCTCCTCCCTCCTGGTTTGGAAAGGGGTGAGGAAGAAGACTAGGGGCCATGGGCAGGGTCCAAGTCAGGAGACAGGAGGTCTCAGATGGGATGGAGGGCTGAACAGGGAGGTCAGAGCCCTGTACATGAGATGGCAGGCCTTATACTTTAGATAAGGTCTGGTCCTCAGAGGGAGAGGGAGGGAAGGAAGCCTGCTGAAATCCAGGTATGGTCAGAGCTAGAAGGAAACTCAGAGGGCACACAGAGGGCCACAACCTGGCAACTGGCAACCCCAACACACCGTGAATACCACAGCAGCAGCAAAACACACTGAGAAGCTTTCTAACGCTCTCTCTCTCTCTCTCTCTCTCTCTCTCTCTCTCTCTCTCTCTCTCCCCACCCCCTTCTCTCTTTTCTCCCTTTCTTTTCTCTGTCTTTCCCTCCATTTCTCTAACACTGGCGCAAGTCCCTGGTATTAAACCAGACACGGATTAGATCTGAAACCCATCCCGTCTCAGGGTTAACAATCCAGTTGGGGCAGTGCAGGGGATGCCTGGCCAATTCCCTATCAGCTCACCCAGGGAATCACTGCATCTAATAGCCTCCCCCACTCCCCCCTCCCCCAAACAAACAAAAAAATCCAACCTTGTCATTCCCTGTCCCCTGGGATCCCCTGCATTTCCCTTCAGAATCAAGAGTAAATTATCTCCAAAGAAGGGTTCATTAAGAATAAATAATAATTTGCACTTCTAGTGCACCTTTCATCTAAGCATCTCAAAGCACTTTACTTAATTAATTAATTAAGAGAATTAATTAATTTGGAAAACACTCCTGGAGGGAGGGAAGGCATGCTTAACGACACCTGTTTTCCAGATGAATAAACTGAGGCCCAGAGCAATGGGCTCAAGGTCCCTACAGGAAAAGTGGCCACATGAGATTGGGTTGGAGGGAAAACTAACTTCACCCCAAGACATGAAGACTTCCACCATAAAATGGCAGGAAGGAGCTAGGAGGTTGGTGAGAAACAAGCTGAAGTCAGGGGAGATGAGGCCAAGTTCAAAAGTTCAACTCAGGCCATGGGGCAAGCCCAAGTGCGCCTGAGGAGCTAGTCCAAGAGATCAGGTACCCTAGCCCCACCTGGGCCAGGTGGGCTACTGACAAAGGGTCTGAGCCCCTGCAGGCCAGGTGCCCACACCAGAATCAGCTGGGTTTGAGTGACAGACGCATGACTCCACTGGAAAGCTGATGGTCACCAGCATGCAATGCACAGCTTTGGAGCCTACCTGTTGGGATAAGGGCTCATCAGGGTTTTTCTATCTGCGTGGGGGCATGCAGGCTCCCCAGGGAGGATGGGAAATGGGAGGCAGAGAATTGGACATTTCTCGAATGGTAAGCCTAACCCCGGAAAGCTCCTTGTCCACCTCCTGGTCACCCCCAGAACTACTCTGGGACTCAATTCCCTACATTGCTTGGCTGCCCTGTGGCCAAAGAGGAGATAGGACTACACGCCCTTCCCAGCAGTCTCCAAACCCTCTCCATGTCCCCGTTGGGTCAGTCCAACCCATTCTCTCAAACCTGCTGGCCCTGCTGGCCCTCACTGGCTGCTCCTGGCAGAGTTAATGGAGTCACATGTGCGCTCTCACACCCACACGTGTGCGTGCATGCAGACCCCCCCATGCACACACGGCACTACAAATTAACAACCCAAGCTTGTCTTCTTCATTGTGTTTTTATTATGATGCTCCTCAATGATGTTTTTAAATGAATTTTGAATAGTCCCCGTAATTTGGTTTGTTCTATGCTGCGATGCGAGTGTGAGGGCCCCGCAGGAATTGCTGCGAGAAATACAATATTACGTGAGTACGGCTTCTGCTCGTCTTCCTGCTTTCTCATAATTAAGCTTTATTGAGTTGTAAAATGAATAACAATTAAAAAAAACCTGTTTATTGATCCAGGTGCAACATGCAGATAGGAAGAAAACCTTCTACAATCCCTGACCTCACCATGTGGAACCAGCCCTTCACGTACTTGCTGTCTCTCCCTTCTGCTTCGGTCATGAGCCACAGGCCACTGAGCCAGAGACAGACCTCTCTTTGATGCGACAAAGGCAACTGCTGGCATTTGCACTGGGAAGGGACACCCTAAATAGGGTTTGTCAGAAGGGCAGAAGTTTGCTAAGGGACTCCTCATTTCCTCTTGATGTCTAAAATTCTGTTATTTGTGAAGTCTACCATTTTGGATAAGACCCTGCCCCTGTCGACCATGATTAACCTCAGGAATCACCATTACAGCCTCATGAAAGTGTACAACCTAAGAGGACTTCACTGATCAGATTCCTTCAGGGAGAAGTCCAGGTGGAAGCTCTCCGCAGACACTAACCTCCACCAACTTGGACATTGTGGCTAAAGAGTGATTCAGAGCACAGGACTCTCTGAAAGTGGCCAGGAGGAGAGGTGATGCCAGGTGGTTTGGGCAGCATAGGAGCAAGGAAAGGAGTGGACCCCCTGACAGGCTGCCAGGAAGATGGGAAGGGCCCAGGTGGACCTCACTTTCCCAGTCTTCAGTCTTGTAGATGGCTTGAAGAAAGTCAACCTGCTTAGTCAGCTGAGGAATCCAGAGATTTCTATTACTCCAGGGCTGGAAATTAGTTGTTCCAATCTTCAGGCCAAATTAGAGTTCCAGACCGGACCCTGCACAACCAGCACCTTGTTCAGTGAATAGTCACCAACTGTATGGAAGAAAGAGTTCTAACTTATTAGTACCATGCAGACTTCACACCTATGTTGGGAAGAACGTGGGTCTGCAGAGTCTGGAGCTCAGCCTACTGCCACATCACAAATCCTGGCCAAGAAGCCAAAGGATCTTCCATTTCATGTGACTCTGGGCAGTCCCACCTGCCAACCCATCCCCACTGAAGACTGGAATCTGAGCCTTTGTCCCTCCCTGCCCACCAGAGGAAAAGTTGCTGAGACTCTGGGCTCTGCAGCAGCATCTGTTCAGACGCTTGGGAGCTTTGGGAAGCTCTCTGGTCAGAGCAAAGCTTTGGGACAAATACTCTGGCCCTGCCCTGTGGGACTTTTTGTGGGAAAACATAAGGGTCTGGCAGAGGTGCAAAAGGAGGAGGCTGCTGCTAGTTTTGAGTTTGGTTGGCACATGCACACACCTGCCTTAGTCACTGCTGGCTGCTGTGACAGAACATCCATTGACTGGGTGGCTTCAATTACAGGCATCTATTACTCAGACTCTGGAGGTTGGAAGTTCAAAATCAGGCTACCCACATAGTCAGGCCCTGGAAAGGGCCCTCTTCCTGGCTTGTATACAGTGCCTTCTCACAGTTTCTTAGCTTGACAGAAACAGAAGTGCTGGTCCCTTCTCCTAATAAGGTCACCAATCCCATCATGGGCACCCATGCTCATGACCTCCTCTGACCTTGTTATCTCCCAAAGGCCCCACCTCTTAACACCTCGTCTTTGGAGTCAGGACTTTAATATGTGGCTATTTGGAGGGGAGGAGACAAACGCTCAGGCCATAGCCACACCCAGCAACAGCAGCCCAACAGCACAGGTCCTAGTTCTCTGCCCTGTCACTTTTCATTTTCAAGACAATTTGTTGGGGTGGGGTATATTGCCCTCTCCCTCCCCCTCTAGCTCCTTCAGAGTAGCTCTTGTCACCTTTTGTGCCCTTTAAAGGCTAGTAGCAATGCTTATTTCGCCTTAGGTGGTAACATTGAGGAGTACTGAGAGGTTCACATGGTGAACTTAGAGACCCAAATGTCCCCTCCCTGAGATGGCCTGAGCGCCACCTTCTGGGAACACCGAGGTTGACCTCATGGCAAGAAGCGCCTGTGCTGACACCTGGCTTGTTGGTTGGCCAGTCTGTTTAGTATCTGGCTTGACTGTTAGTCAAGTTCAAGGGTGTTCACCCTGGTGTTACCGATGTCCTGCCACTCATCCAAAGCTGGCATCAATCTCCCTTGGCAATTTATACCACATTCTCCCAGAGAGGAGAAACGCAGGCAAACTGCAGTTCCCCAGAGGACAAATGAGGGCATAAGAGATCAGTTACCTGTCCCAATGCATGTGGCTTCCACAAGACCAGCAACGTGACTGCTCATCTGTATACAGAAGAAGCCTTTGGTGAAAGTCCTAGAAGTCACGGTCATCTCAGCTATGACATTCCTCTCTACTGGGGCTCTCAAGCCCAAAGTAACACCCTGAGAACTCAGGCGTTTCCACAGGTTTGGTGACCTTATAACTTCACCAAAAGGGTGGCCCCTCCAGAAACCACTGGCCCATGCTTAGCATGGGTAACAGCAGCAAAGACAGAAGGACGAAGACCAAGCTAATGTGACATCTACTTCTGCCGGTTCCTCCCAGCCCTGGAAGGAGCTGACCCCCTCTGTGCAGACAGCATAATTTTTGAACATATATCACATCTGGTAATGATAGCAACCTGACATGGGGCACTGACTGTGACAGGCTTTCTGCTCATTGCAACCCTCAAAACAACCCTGAGGAAGGTCTGTCACAACCGCATTTCATAGAGAAGGAAACTGAGGCTTACAGAGGTTGGTTAGAACTTGCCCAAGGTCACCCTGCTAATAACTGGAACTGGAGTCAGTCTGACCCTAGACCTGGATGTACACAATCCTGGTGCTTTTCTCTCAGATGTGCTGGTCCCTCCAGGAGTACCAGCTGCAGCTGCCCCCTCCCATGTGTCCTCCTCTGCTGACCAAGCCCAGTGTCCTGCTAAGCTGTCATACAAGGACCAGTGCAATTATCACTCACACCAAGTCCTGCAAGGCTGATGTCCTGGATGACAGGGACAAGACACCAGTCGATAGCATTCTGTTTTAGCAGACCTGACCAACCCAAGACAACTGTGCGTTTGTACCAACCACATTAAGCACATCTACTTTGGCACAAAAGTCCATGCCAAATTCCAGGGGCTTCATCTCTGAATCCGTGCAACAAAACTAAATTTCTGTTTTTGTTTCTTTATCTCTACCAGGCCACCTGCTATGCCACCAGTCAGGTAAGGAAGGACTGTTCAAGAAAATGAGGAAGGGTGGAGTCTAGACCTGAGATGAAGGTGTGCATCTGTACTCTGTATCCACACAGCACGCAGTCAAGTACCTCCCACACAGAGGCCTGTGGCTCTCTAAAGACTGGGCGGCGTGTGTTTTCCATGCTATCAGGATACTAGGTACACGTGCTCATGGATGGCATGCATGTGTATAAAATGTTTGCACACATAAAGTTTATAAGCATGCAAACACATTGACAGTATGGACAATATTAGTAACCCGCGTGCGCATATTCGTGTTTGTCTGTTGCACATACACGCACACATGCAGACTCACGTGTTTCCCTCTATGAGTGTGTATGTGAATAGTGATCATGCTGCTGGCAGACACATCTGAATGGCTAACAGAGCTTGAAGCCCTGAGTGTCCTGTCAGGATCACTGCTGGAAAGGAGAGGGTGCTGGAGGCAGCAGCACTAGAGGAAAAGCCCCAAGGGCACCACAGTGGGGCTGGGAGCTGACGTCAAGGCCATAGGAGCCCATAACCCTGGAGGTTGGGGCAGCTCCCTGGAGGAGCAGAGTTCACCAGCATTAGGCACAAGCTGACTCAGGGCTGCGGCAGGAGGGAAAGTCGATGCACGATAGACTTGAGGGTGTGAAGTCCCTGGAGGCCCTTTCCCTCCTCAGTCACCAGATTTACCCCCTGGGAGCTTGACAGCACCAGACACATGGATTTATGTCAGATCTGTCGACAAGGGAGGCCCTGGGTGATGTTTCTGAAACCAGCAATGTAACATTCCGTTTATCCCGGCCATGAGGACACCGAGGCCTCAGAAGGGCCTTCTCTAGGTCACACTGTGAGCAGGTTTAACCAGCTTGTAGTATTCAGTGAATGAAGACCTTAATGAGCAGATGATGGAAGGGATAGAAAGGATGGATGGAATGGATAATGGGGCCATCTGGATTTTTTACTGTCTATTCCTTTAATCCAAAAAGGTGAAAGTGGAGAGAAGTCTAGTAGAGATAAAGTCACAAAAACTGTAGAATAATATTTACTGCTGTCAAAGACTTTCTGAGACAATAGGAAAGATGTAACATAATCACAAATAACTACAATTAGCCAAGTGCAGTGGTTCACGCCTGTCATCCCAGCAAGTGGAGACGCTGGGGCAGAAGAATTGCAAGTTCAACCAGTCTCGGCAATTTAGCAAGACCCTCGACAACTCAGTGAGACCCTGTCTCAAAATAAAAAATGAAAAAAGGGGCTAAGGATATAACTCCATGGTGAAGTACCCCAGGATTCAATCCCCAGTAACAAAAAATAAATAAATAAATAAATAAATTCATTCATTCCACACACCTCCTCAGCATGGAGCTGGGGACCGTGGTGGATGCCACAGTGGGTCAGACCCAGACTTTGCCCTGAAGGAGCCCATGGTGATCAAGCATGTTTGCTGATGTCAGAATCAACAGTGAGATTGTAGGTATCTAAGAGGGATGTGCAGATGAAGTGCAAGAAGGTCCAAGAAGCCAAGAGGGGAAATTTTTATGTGCTAGAGTTTTGGTGCTTAAGTGTCCCCTAAAGGTTCGTGTGGTAGAGGCTGGCCTGGTGTATTGGGAGATGGTGGAGTCTTTGGGAGGTTGAGCCGGCAAGGAGGTCTTCAGGTCATTGGGGGTGTGTCCTCAAAGGGGTCAGTGGGAGTCCAGCTCCTTCCCCTCCTCCAATTTTACTTCCAGTCATAAGGTGAGTGGTTTTGCTCTGCCATGTGCTGCCACCATAACATGCTGCCACCAGCCAAAGCAACGGGGCCAACCCATCCTGGACGGAAACCTCCAAAACTCAGAGCCAGAAGAGACCTTTTCTCTTTATTATTATTGCAATGTTGGGGATGGAACTCAGAGCCTCATTCATGATAGGCAAATCCTCTAATACTGAGCCCACAACTTTGTCTCTAAAAGTTGATTAACTCTAGTACTTGTCAGAGTAACAGAAAAGTAACTAACACACTGTGTATGTGCATATGCACATGTATGTGTGTGTGTGTGTGTGTGTGTGTATGGATGAGGGGCTTCTGTAATAGAATTTCCCCCCAATACTAGGAATTGAATCCAGGGGTACTTTACCACTGAGCTACACCCCCAGTTCTTTTTATTTTATTTGGAGACAGGGTCTTACTAAGTTGCTGAGTTTGGCCTGAACTTGTGATCCTCCTGCCTAAGCCTCCCAAGTTGCTGATATTTACAGGCATGAGACACAGCCCCCAGCTCTGTAGTAAGATTTTTAAAACTCTACTTATGACTATGTTTGGAGTCTATCATATGAGGAGACTTGCTACTGTAATTTCCTGCCCCCCACCCCCTGCAATTTCTCCCTCATTCAGAAGCATTTTATTCAAAATTCATAGGTGGGATGACCATATAATTTACCGTCCAAACTGGGATGCTTGAAAGTCACTATTAATCCTGCTGGACAACTGCAGAACGTGAGTCTGTCCTGTGCCAGCTGGAGCTTGTGGCTACCTTGGCCACAGAGGTGAGCAGTAGATTGTCCGCGAGTCCCCTGGCAGCTGCAGAGTAGGCATGCCAGTTCTCCTTACTGAGGGAGCTTTGTTCCATGCCATCCCCAGAATATGGGCCTGGACCCCTCGCACTCAGCAGTGAGGCTGACCTGTGGGGCAGGGGCAAGCACTCAGGGGAGGCCGAGTGGGGCAGCGGGTTCCCTGGGCCTCAAATGTCTCACCTCCCCACGGCGGGGCTCAGCGCTTGGGGCCCGCTGCGGTCAGCGAGCCCGCTGCTCAGCCTGGGATTTTAGCACTTACTCCATCCACTTTAGCACCACCGATGTCCCTGGTGCCAGCCCAGGCAGGCGGCCCTAATGGATCCCTTGCATTATCTCTCTCATCACTGCTTAAATATTTATCAGACCATTATGTATTTAGTGGCCACGAGCAGGGAGGGGCAGGGCCAGAAGGCAGTGCCGCTCTGGCCAGATGCAAGGGTTAATTACAGATTGGATAAATCCCCCGATTTAAAAATTAAATAAATTTATAAGCAGGGTTGGGAGATTAAAAGGGACCCGTTACTTACATGTGAAGACGCCCAGAGCAGCCTCATCCAGGTTTGCGTGTCTCCAGCGCTCCGTTTCCTGATCTTTCTGTTCCCTTCCCCTACCTGCAGACCGGGGGGCTGCCTGAGCCTTCAACCAGCTTCTAATTAAAAACCGTACTTAGGTTTTGCTCCTCCAGCAAACAGTGTGCGGAGGACTCCCGCTCTCCTGCCACGGGAGTCGGCATTCGCCTCGTAAAAGAAGTTCCGAAGGTAACTCGGGGCTGGCGCTGTGAAATATTGTTCATTATAACGAAGCAGCTGAGATAATGCTGTTTTCTAATTTCCCTTTCTCAGTCAGAAATTAAATAAAAAGTCATGTCTAAATTACAATACTGGATTGAGATCAGACGAGGGCCCCATGCGGAGAGCTCATGATCTATCCTTCCCACATTTTACAGCCATTAAAAAAGATTATCCTCGTTTTTTTCTCCTCCCTTTTCTTGGAGGCCATTTACATTTGTTCTGAACTCTCACTGTGTTTTATTCGAATCTCTTCAAAGTGCCAGTGCGCATCATAAGTCAATCACAAACTTAAATTAAGAAAAAAACAAAACAGGCGCCCAAGCAAACTGGGTCTCTGAACTTCTGGCTTGGGCGCTGAGAGCCCTAACTGGATGGCTCCTTCCTGGCCTTGGCCCACGGCCTTCCCAGGGGGAGTGAGGGTGAGGAGGGCTCCCTCTAGGCAAAAATAGGCCATGTTTTCATCACCTTCCCTTTAAGGAGAAACATCCTGTGGAGCAAATGCTGGACAGGCTGATAAAGGGTTTTTAATGCTAATGAGTCTGTAATACTATATTTAATCGAGCACTTATTTGACTACTCAATTAACTAGGAGAAGAGGACCTAAGTACATCTTTGTCAGCCATAATTCAAGCATTCTCTATTCTGGGAAGTTGTTGGTATTCCCAGAAGGCAGCATGGAAAGTTGGTACTGAATATCATTTTTTTTTTTTTTTTTTTTTTTTTTTGGTACTGGGGACTAAACCCAGGGGCACTCCACCACTGAGCCACATCCCCAGCCCTATTTTGTATTTATTTAGAGACAGGGTCTCACTGAGTTGCTTAGGGCCTCACTAAGTTGCTGAAGCTGGCTTTGAACTCACTATCCTCCTGCCTCAGCCTCTCAAGTGCTGGGATTACAGGCGTGTGCCACCACGTCCAGACAATATCATTATTTTTTATGGATTTTATGAGACAGCATCATCATGAATTGTTTACTATGTGCATGTTGGTGCCTATCAATCATTCACATAGTATTAACTGAGCACCTACTATGTGCAAAGCACTGTGCAGAAACAAACAAGAGATGGTCTCTTCTAGAGGCACAAACTACATTTGGGTGCTTGCTCTCCAACCAGGACAAGAACATTCAGATTTTCAAATGCTGCACAAATCACTGTGAGTTCTGGGCTGCCTGAGAGCCCAGATGCTTAGAACTTAAGGCTGGCAGATCTCTGTGGGTGGCATTAGTCAGCCAGGATTAGACAGGAGACAGACTGGAGCTGGACTTTGCAGACAGCTAGAACTTAACTGTGAGGAGACATGTTGGAAAATACTCCTGGAAGGAGCAAAGTGTGAGCCTAGAGGTGGGGTGTTCAGGGTATTTAAGGGTTGTTGTGGGATCACAGGCTGTGCAGAGGGGTGAGGGAAGAGGCAGGGCACCAGCCAGCCAGCCAGCCAGTCATTCACTGAGCATCTACTATGTGCTGGATTCTCTTCCAGGCTTCAGTCTGGAACCAGTTGACAATGACCCTGAATGTTCAGTCATATTTTAGCCTTTACAGAGAAGATGGTGGTGACAGAGGGACCAGAAGAACCAGAATGAGGCCTTGTGAAGGAAGAATTAGCTGGTCCAGGCTATTGTGATCCCTTCACAAGGTCGATCCAGATGTTACATCTCCAGTTTGAGTGTGTTAAAGTCCACACATCCTCACATATAAACACATGGCCAATGTAACTCCACATCACGTGCAACCACAAGAATGGCATCCTGATTGGAACAAGTTACACTTATTCAATGTATGTATAATATTTCAAAATATGCTCTACCTTCATGTAAAAAAATAAAATAAAAATATTTTTTAAACGAAGTTAAAAAAACAGTCAAGGACAACATCACCTCCTCTTAAATACCCACGAAGAACACAGCACCCAGAACCAAGTAAGGCCTCCCAGGAGCAAGGATGTGGCAATCACAGGAACTGCTTTCATCCTTTCCTTGGGGTCCTGTCCACAGTGTGGAGTCCTGGCTTTGCCATCAAACAGCCCCATGACCTTGGGCAGGTTAAATAACCTCTCTAAGCCTCATCATTCACTTCTGCAAAGTGGGATTATGGTACTCAATTTGCTGGGATTGTGAAGACTACATGAGTTAATAAACATAGATACACATCCCACCACCCGGCACCTACTGTCAATACAGGAGATGTGACATGGGCAACAGTCTTCCCACTTTATCCCCTGGACCCTCTGTTTCTATGATTTCCAGGGATATTTTTTCCTGCTACTCTCAAACAATTTAGCCTGCTTTCTGCCATCTCCAGACACCATTCCCCTGCCTGCAGCTTGTGTACCTGAGGACGGGGCCAAGGGACATGATGCCCTTACCTTTCTTCCTTTTAACACAACTCAACACAGATTCCTCCCTGCCTAGCATCCTCCAGTCAAGAGTCTAGAGCACTCGTCATCTGAATTACATGCTTGTTATACTTATTATATTCAACCATGTCTGATTTTCTGCTTCATGAATGGATTCCTCAGGTGGAAGCAACCAGCGAAATCATTGATGAGAAAATGAAGTGCAGAGAAAAGGAACTTGTCTATCTGTGCTCCTCAACCTGCGTGCCACAAATAAATTACAGTTATGTGGTAGCTGACGCTTCCAGTTTCAGGACACTGGAACAGGGCCTGGGGCAGACAGAATACCTGGAGATGGATTCCTGTGGCTGCCAGAAATCTTCTCTGTGGTTCTTCAAAAGACCACTCAAAATGGGTGGGGACTGATGACATTTGCTGTGGTCCCCACAACAGTGAGCATGACAAGTGGTACCTGACCCATGCATGCTGCTCTGCAGAGCTTCAGTGAGCAGGAGGCCCTCCACCACCAGACACTCTGGGCCCCACTGGTCACCATCACCATCATGGAGACAGGGAATCTGAGGAGCTGCTGGAGCAGCTCCAATACCACGAAGTGCCTGGGAACCCCCAAGCACAGCAGTCAAGGGAGAAAAGGTGCAGAAAGACCAAGGGGAGTTCAGTGGTGAGCACAGTAGTGTGCACTGGACTTTATCGGCCATATGCTTTCTTTTGTCTGCCATGGTTGCACCTTTGAAGCATCACCCAAGCCAGACACTGAGGGAATGCTCCAACAACACCAAGGCCACTTCCCTCAAACCAGAGCACCCTGTTCTTCTGAATCCTTTACATGAATAAGTTCCGTTGGACTGGACGCCCATCTGCATCATCACAAAAACTTTCAGCATTGCATTTATCAATGAAAGAAAAGGGAGAGCTATTAAATTCTTTAAATATAATTTCAACAGCCATGAATATTTGATGGCTATAAAAATGGCTTTAAATTTTTTATCACTTGTGCAAAGTTTCTTATCAAGGGTCACTACCAAGAACCTGTAGAGATCATCCTTTAAGAAGTCTTAATCGGGTACCGAACAAAACCATTTCTATCATAGACCCTGATTTGAAACATTTCATTCATGGAAGGAAACAAGTTCATGTTCTCATTAAAACTAGGAAATGTTTTACACTAATTCAATACATGTCTCTCTTAACAGATCATATTTGATTTTTCATTTGTATTTTAAAATAAAGAAAACCATGAATGCCTCAGGTCCCTGCAGTGTGCAGACCAAATATTCCCATTTTCATGGGTGTTGTGATGTTGAAAGTTTCAGGAGTCTTTCTCTCTTAGGTATGATGCCCGATCTTCATGGATCTGGGGAAGTATTTGAGTCTGGCTGGCATCCATCTGTCCCTTTACCATTTTATGAAGATCAGTGTGGCCACAAACCTTCCCCAGGCCCAATGTAAGGGCTTGCAACAGTCAAAGGTGACACCATATCACCTGAGGAGATTCCCCTTGAATCCTGGTAACCTCCCCCCGTGAGTGCTTCCGGGACTGAACTCCCCCTGGTAGCAAGACCTGGCTTAGTTAAGCGGGGGAAAATGTTTCTGGGCTGGGGAGGCGCAGTTCCCAGAGGGCACAACCATGCTCGCCACCTTCCCCAATCCAATCCTTCCTCTCTACATCTTCTAGGAGGCTCTCTTCTCCACCTCTTGATTTTAAATAACTTCCTGAACTATAAATGCAAAGAGTTCCAAATGAAAACTGATTGATAGCCTCGTATAATTATATAATAAAAACACACTGATATGCATATACATTATGTGTGGGCTCGTATGTCTATACGCATCTGTATCTATTCCAGAGGGAGGAATATGCAATAACATCTTCTGAAACAAATTGTCAAGGTGTCAATAAGGAATCTCATAATGAATGTGTGGGTGTGATATGGGGTAATTTCATTGCAATTATGTTGCTCAGGCTGATTTCCCAAGACAGGTCTTAAAGGCACAAGTCCCATTCCCAAGCGGAAAACAGGAGGTTTTGCTTCCTATGGAGTCTTCAAAGCATCACATTTCCAGGCCAAAATACCTTTCCTGGAGCAGCCCGACCCATCTGAGCAAATCATTAAGGGCTTCAGGTCACAACTACAAAGCTTCTAAAAGTGGGGGGAATTTTTTGTACCTGACCCCCCCCAAAAAAATCACAGCAATTAATCGTGGCTAACAAACAAACAAGAGAATTAGTTCACGAAAGGAGTCACAAGTCCCAGGAATGAGTACTAACTGTTCAACATGGTAGGGAATAGTGAAGTGCAAGGCTGGGGACTGGGTGGGCACACACTGCAGGGGGCAGGAGAATCTGTGCAGCTCTTAGCCCTGAAGAACTCCCAGCATATGCCAAAGGATAGATGCACAAACACTGATAGCTTGAGCAGACAGGAAATGCAATAGAGATCTAAGCCACAGGCACCTTGGATGGAGGTGGGGACTTAAGAAAGACTTGGTAAGACAGGTACCATTTAAACTGGACCTAGGATGTAGAATCAAAAGTGCAACTAGTACCTAGAGGATTGTTTTGCATAATAAAACACAAAACAAGCTGGGCACTGTGGCACACACCTGTAATCCCAGTGGCTCAGGAGGCTGAGGCAGAAGAATCACGAGTTCAAAGCCAGCCTCAGCAACAGCAAGGTGCAAAGCAACTCAGTGATCCTGTCTGTCTCTAAATAAAATACAAAATAGGGCTGGGGATGTGGCTCAGTGGCTGTGTGCCCCTGAGTTCAATTCCCAGTACCAAACACACACACACACACACACACACACACACACACAAACAGCCCCTCCCTCAATAAAATTTTGTTGAATATAAACTCCAGTTAGGAACATTCTCAGCAAGAATAAATAACACTAGTCACCCATCCCTGAGACTAGGCTACAGAATTTGCTGTCAGGAAGCCATTTGTGGTCCAGGAAATTTGCGCTGGTGCAGGGCCCCAGACACAGGGCTACATCTGAGCCACATCTGCAGAGCTCCAGGGACAGGCCAGAAGAGGAAAGGAAAGGGGAGGGCTGCGTGGTGAGTGGGCTTGCACAGGAATTGCTCAAGGGAAGACCTCCTTTTTTCTGCCTTCTCCACAACCTCTAAATCTAAACCAGCCTGCTCACAACAGAGAGCAGGGAGGTTCACTGAGGCCTCGGGGCTCCCATCTCTGTGTTGCCCCATTCCCCACCAGTACCTGACCGGCAAGTGGTACCCTCAGCATGACTTTGGTGACATCTCTTGACTCTGTTTCCTCCCTCTTTCCCTCAGTTTCTCCTTGAATAATTATCTCTCGTCTGGACCACTGCAGCTATGTCCTGACTGGTGTTGAGCCCCCAGTCCATCCACACACTGCTACCAGCCTGATTTTTCAAAAATACTTAAAATTCTCCTCCCTTGAACCTTTCAAGATCCCCCTTTGCCTCTCAGATAAAGCCCAGATCCATAGAGCATGACCAATGACCAACATATCCTTCCTCTCTCTGCCCCTCCAAATGTTCCTTTCCTCTTCATTGCTAGGTTAACTTGTAGGTAATTTTGAAGACCACCCAGGCTCTTCTGCGGGGATCCACCATATGAGGGCAATACACTCCTTCCTCCCTGCCCCTGTCCCCACCCCATGCTCCAGAGCTTTTTCCGTGTGAAGAAACACTTGATTGTTTCTTTATTAGTCCAAAATACCCTTGAGCTGTGATAACTTGTTAGCAAGGACCATGCCTATTTCCTGTGAAAACTAGTACTCAACACCCAGTACAGTTCCTAGCACATAACCTGTGTTCAGTCAGTATTGGGAAAGAAAGAAGGAGAAGTGTTTGAATAGATACATGGATGGATGGATGGACGGATGGATGGATGCATGGATAGAAAGATGGATTAATCAACTAATAGTACATAAGTAACCTGAGGAGTAATAAAATGAGATTCCTTCTTGTCTGCACCCCACCAAACTAGTTCCATCTCTAGTACAGTACATCTGATCCCTCAAAGAACTTCAAGACCTGAGAGGCGAGCAGAAAAATAAGAGGAGCTTCCATATGGCATGGTAGACAGGGGTGTTCATAGCAGGAGCTTAGATTAATACAAAAGATCCCAAGAAGGAGAGTAGAGCATCCCCTACCAACGAGAACAGAGTGCCTTGCCGTATCGCAGAAGGCATTGAACCAATTGTTGAGGCTTTTCTTACCTATAAGTCAGACAAATGGAAAGGAACTATATATCAATCCCATTTCTCTTTCTGGGGTTGCCGACTGGACACACTGAATAAGTGAGAATAGCCAAGTCATTTGTCATCACACTAAGATATGCATTCTTATATATAATATGTGTGTTTGACTCTGAATACATTCTTAGGATGATAATCTAGAAGCAAAATTACTGATTTTAAAAGCATGGACATTTTGAAGATTTTTAATGAAAATGACCATATTCATCTTTAGGAAAGCTGTACTCATGTGCAATCCCATCTATATTGTATGAATAGTTATTTCACCATGCTATTAGCTCTACAGAATCCATTTTTAAATCTCCCCCAATTTGATAAGCAAAACAAGGATTCACGTCACTTTATTTTGCATCTCTTCAATAACAAGTGGAGTTGACCTTTTTCATAAGTGTGGACCATTCTCTAAACCTCATGTGAATTTTCTTTGCCTGCCTCCCTGTTGACTTTCTCATCCTATATTACTGATTTGTAAAGGTGTTTTGATCTATCAACATCATTAGTCTTTTACTATATGTTACAGATACTTTCTTTCTGCCTCATAAGAAATAACTAGTCCCCTCACTCCAAGATCGGACGTGGATTAATGAAACTTTGTTAAGAACTTGGTTCAAGGTCCTGTGCCAAGTGCTCCTGGGTATGCAGGGATGAATACATGGACATGTCACTTGCCCACAAGAAGCCTGCAACCTGGTTAACTGGTCACAGACACTTTTGTGGAACATTAACAACAAAACAAGTCTTCAGTAAGATGGAGGACTGGCGATGGACTTCGAGGACTGTGTCAGTTCTTAAGGGACTGGGACAGGGTATGCCAGGCAGGCAGGAGGCAGTGGGCAGAGGCACTGATGCGGGAAAGCCCAAGGGAGTCTGAGAAAGCCCGATGAGTTCAGTGCAAGTGTCCAGAGCTCTCTGATGTGAGCGGGGAAGAGAGCCAGCCAGGGAGGGTCTGAATGGCCAGACTTTTTCACAGAGGTGTCGCAGACATTGTTTCTCTCTCCTGGCGAGGGCCACGCCAGAGCCTTTGTCTCTATGCCATCCTGATGTGTGTGCATGCTGCGTATGTCCCATCCTTTTATGATGGCTGTTTTTCGTCTGAATTGATTAGCCTTTCTGTGTGGGAGCCATCTGCTGTCTGTCAGGCACCTTATCTCACCAGCATGCTGATTTCAATAAAATGTTATGGCTCTTGGAGTCTGCCAGGGAGTTCAGTGCTATGACTCCCACATATCTAAATCAGATCTGAATTGAAAGCCAGTTAATGCTGTTGCCCCACTGTTTTCTCTCTAGGTCAACAGCAAAGTGCACCAAGATAGGTATTAGCTTGAGTTTATCAGCTTCTTTCTTTGGCCACAGGATAGAGCATTTGATTCTGGCCTGCCCACCACCGATCACATTTCTATCCATAATTTTATATTGTGAATATGAATACATTTATCCCCTCACCTATCTTCTTACCACAACCCTCAGTGTAAGCTTTGTGAGGACACAGTTCAAGTGTTGTGTGTCACTCTACCCTGTATAAAAGGAAACTGGCACTCACAGTACAGGGATTGGTCCAGAATGAACTTACAACTCAAGAAGGCCTATGAATGAGAGAAATTGTCCTTCTACCGCAGAGACTGGAGATGGATGCGTATTGGAGGTCTTGGAGGTCATCTGTCCTGCACATAGAAAAAGCCAAGCAGAGACAAGCAAAAATGAAAGAGATTTCTAGAGGTGTTGAGCCCTCGGCTCCTACATCTCTTCCTTCAGATCTAGAAGCTACTCAATTCCTTCTCAGGTACAGGTGTCTATATTTCTTTTTGCTTAAGCTAATGTGAGTGCATTTCTGTCACCTGCATTACAGAGATTCCTGAATAGAAAACATCATAACCATTCTTTTTTGCCCAAACAAGGATTGTAGAAGTCATCCTCAATTTTTTTCTCCCTAATCTCCAAATCTAATCCATCACCAAAACATCTTGATTTTACCTCTAGAATGTCTTTTCAGTTACTTCACTCTCCTCTCTATCTCTAATCTGGATCATACAACAGCTTCCTTGCTGGTCTTGCCAGGATCTTGACTCCTCCATCTTCCAAGGTGGTCTTTCTAGAATCCACCTTTACTTTCAAAATTTCAGACATCCATTGCTCCTGAGGCGAATCCACACTCATGAGCATAAGACAGCGGCCCACCCTACCTCCTCAGTCCCAGCTCCCCTTGAGTCCCATCTTCCAGTTCACATGTATTATTCCTCCTGGCTAGAAGGCCTAGCCCCCTTGCCCTTCTGGTTATTCTTCTATATTCCAAGAGGCAGCTCATGTCATACTTCCTTTGCAAAGTGTTCTCAGCCCTACCCCTGGCAACCTGTCATGACCATCCTTTGGGAATTCATGGCACCTTGGTGTTTGAGTGAATGACAGAGACCCCCAGGGCAGAGCAGGGAAGAGGAAGGGCTCTGACCTCAGCCTGAGTCCTGGCTCACCCTTACAGCCAGGAGAACCTGAACAGGCACCCAGTCCTTGAGTCACTGTCACTGCCCCGACACAGCAATACAACTGGTTGCCCCAAATCCCCTTCCCAGATATTCTTTGATAATTACACTGTATTTGATCAGTTCCAACTCTCAGGGAAGTTGATCCTATTCCCAATCCATAACCACATCCTAAAACATCTGCATCTGTCGTGGTAATGCCATTGCCCTCATTGGAGGTTCATTTGGGGATGGGCATATAATCCTAAATGCCAGGCAGTGGAAAGACCTCCATGGAGATATCGGAAGGGCTTCTTTGTCCTTAAAAAGATACACAGGAAAAGGCAGCCCCTTTTCTTCTACCTCGCATTATTATGTCTACAAAAGATACCTTGAACAGTGGCACTGCCAGCTCATTACCACGAGGGAAGGCCACGAAGATGACAAGGTGGAAAGGGAAGAAACATGAGTCCTCAAGCTTCGCCAATCGATGGGACCAGCAGACCCTGGGGCAGCCCCCTTTCTGAGCTTCTTATGTAATGAGACGCAAATTTATCCCACTGTCTAAATCAGTCAAGTCAGAGTTTTCTGTTATTTGGAGCCAGACACCTCTGAAAAGATTTGCCTAGTTTTACAGCCTTTCTCTCAAGAAGTCCTCGCTCCTCCCCTGGGGGTCACGTCACATGCTCACTTCACACCTCCTTCATTCACAGTGCACAATTCACCTTTCAGCTCTTTCTGGATAACCTTTCCCAACCTTCTGAAGTTTGATTCACCCTTCCTGAGGGTTGGATATGAACACAAGAATGGTTTCTCTTAGAAGTCTTACCTGATGCTTCTGAGAACAACTTGAATAACCCCACAACCCTGAAGTTCCTCTTCTGAAACCCCTCTGGCACTTTGTGCACATTTTAATTCACTTTTAATCATAATCACTGACTTTGTTGTGAAAGACAATAACAATCCCTTAAGGATGAGCCCTGAGTCTTGTTCTCTGGTGTTCCTCCACCTTAGCACAGTGCCTGGATGGGAACATAGTAAGTGCTCAGTTAATGAAGGACAGCTGGTAGATGCCTGGATGGTGGAGACAGAGTCTCTACTACTGGTCAGCTTACAAACTCATCAGTGAAACTAGAAGATGAACAAACTATGGAATGACAAAGAATGGCGTTACACTGTGTGATGCAGACTTCCTAATAATTAAAGAAACAGATACTAACACAATGTCAATGTATCATTACATGATATTAAATTAATCAAAATAAATAAAATGTAGAAAATCCAACCATGGAGAAATCCATACCTACATACTATCAGCAGCATTGTGAATTGGTTCAATCTGTCTGGAGAGCAATAGGGAAATATGGAACAAAAGCTATAAAACTGTTCATATCTTTTGACATAGTAATTCTTTAAAAGGAATATACCCTAAGGAAATAACCCAAGTCCCCCCCCCAAAGCAATTTATATGAAGACATTTATAGCAACATAGAGGAAAAAACCAGCAACAATCTAAGCTCTAATGGACAGCAAAGCTAAGCAGATTATGATATTTTAAGTAGGAGTGAAAACTCACAATGTCCACATATAAAGGCATAAATAAAATTAGGATAAATGAAAACACAGATAATAGCAACAGCTACTTAAAAACTATATAAAGTTTTATTTAGAAATCTTTGCCTGCATATTGCAATAGATATTAAACAGAAATAAGAAATTGTTTAATGTTCACTTGTCACTTGTTTTCAAGGAATTCAACCTCCAACCTCTGGCATTCATATCTTACTCAGATGTCCACAGTGCTTACATCTTCTGCTCTCCAGGTCCTATTAGCATGATGTGAACATGCTGAATCAGCTTGATTTCTTGCAGGATGAAGAGATCATCAAATTTCTCTGAGGCCTCAATTGTAACATACAGATGGAGAACTAGGACAATAAAGTATACTGCAATCCTTACCAGGTGAAAGAAAACTGTGCCTTCCTATTGGAAGTAAACATTTTAAAAGCACTAGTCATATACATAGCTGCATAGCAAATGTCAAAGACTAGGTTATTTACTCCAGCATGGTGGCTGTAACTAGAATAGCTGTAATTGGAGGCTGCTACATCACATTTATACTAATCTATTGCCATGCTCCAGGATAGCTCCACTTTCCACTCTGGACAAATAAGTGGTTAAAAGACATGGTGATAGTACACTTGCATCTTTCAAGTCTTCAATGGCTTTAATGATTCCCACCAGGAATGGGTATTGCTTTGGGTTTACAACTTAAATCTTCCATTTGGAACTTTCTAACACAGAAAACTTTTAGGAAATCAATGTATTACTTCCCTGTAATACATTGAATGTATCTATTCCAACTACACAATCAAGAACTGAGAAAAACAGTATGGAATGGGTTTGGGGTTCGCTGGGCCAACTCTGATGTCAAAATGTATCACCTGATCTTCAAAAGATCCCAACCAGTGGATCACAGTTGGATATTGGATCCCCAAGAATTATCTCAGAATCAATAAAAAAAAAAATCTAAAAAGTATAGAAGTCTCCTTTTTTCCAAGTAATCTTTACCAGATCTCTTTGAAGACAGTCAAGAGTAGGATTTGTAAGATATGCATGTGAAATAATTTCAGGGTCCTTCCTCCCTCAAAGGTATCTGGTATCTTCCATGAGCTCTGGGTCTATGACTGGGTCTGTTAAGAGATTGAACAAGGACCAATGACCCTCTATATTTGGTGACTGGAAGAAAGCTTCTCAGTTAATGAGGCTAGTGGATGTTGTTTGTTTGTTTTGATTTTATGGGCCAAGAAGTTTCTTAGAAAATGTCCATTTATTCCAGTGCTAAAGACATCATGATCAATTAATCTTCGCTAAGATTCATACGGGTCCAGACCATTCTGATTAGCACATTGGCCTGCTGCCTATATGGGACCATAAAGTGTTGGGTCCCACCAGCTGCTGGCAATGCCATTGCCCACTTTCCCCAGCTCACAGAGGCACAATTGGTTGAAATGTTGTAAAGAGCCTAGCTGAAGTTTCTCACATTCCCAGGTTCCCTTGCAACTCAGGTTGCAGGTATGTACAGATTTGCATCTGGACAAATCAGACAGGTCTGTGTGAAAATTGGATTCAGAAGTGTACAAAGTGAAGAGGAGGCTGCATGCAGGAGAACTGACATCTGGCAAGCAGAGTGGCAGAGAGAGCCAGCTTTATAATGGTGAGAGGGTAGAGCATCTGGCAGCCAGTCCTGAGCATTACCAGAGCCAAGGAGCAGAGGCATCTCACTGAAGCTGCCCTGCAGCCCCAATCTTCGCTGTTCATCCATCCCCTGTCCAAAGGCATCGTGTAGGGTTCCTGATAGCCTTTTATAAAATCTCTTTTTACTTAAGCCATGCAGCATGGATTCTAACACAATTAAGAACATTAAATAATACATGCGCCACCTTGTCCCTGGACATTTCTTAAAATGTCATTCCTGGGTCTCTTTCCCTGAGGATTCTAGTATCCCCCATGAACTCAGGGATCCCATTTCAACTCTAGCACCACTCTCGGGATAGAGATAACAACCTCGACAGCACTCGTCAAAGATGTGAGCACTCGCCTTTGTCGTATTTGTCAATGCCTTGATAAAAGACGCATCTTCTAGTCCTTCCTAGGGGACAGAGTTAAGGTGGATGAGCAACTTACACATGATAAGTTCATGTCAACCTCTATATCTGCCTAATTTTTTTCTTTACGTTATAGCGAGTGTTTTCGGGAATCTTAATTCCTAATGGGCCTTTATGGAATAAACTTATCCATAAGCCATCTAAGAACATACTTATAAATCCCAATTTCTTGAGCAAATACATTGAGTCAAAATTATATCCACATCAGTAAATTGAGTCTAATCTAAAATTATGCTCCCTCAAAATAAAAACTGGTTTAAGCATAGGTCACCAAAATGAGCTGCACTTGTTTCCTGCAGTCAACAATGTTGATTTTTAACTTGTTCTCCAAAAAGCTCTAGGGAGTTCTCAGCACTCTTCTAGGAGCTAGAAATACAAGGCTCTGAGCACCACACTCCACTTCAAAATCAGAGAAACTCCAAAAAACTCAACTTATGCAGTTTCACTGGAGCTAGAGGTCCAAAGCTTTAAAACAAAAAAAAAAAAATGGTTTGGTTGTAAAACCGCTCAAGCAGATCATCTTTGAAGTCCACCAGAAGACTCCATGGTCTTCAGTGACTATGGACTAGTTTGATGTCCCTCATTCAAATCCTAAGAGGAACATCCAGAAATGGTTACATTCCTGTCTCAAAACTGGTTTTTCCTCAAATTCCCTGGGCCTGTCAGGAAGTCGCAACTTTACTTTCCAAGAGTGCAATATGGTATTTACTTCTCCTGGCAAACGGCACAAGCTATGAACCCCACAGTAGGTAAATGATAGCACAACTTCTCAAAGACCTACATGGTGCCCTCCACAGCTCCTGGGAACTCAGGGTGATGTTGCCTAATAAAAAGGAATTAATTTGAGAAGGGTCATTAGGATCAATGAACATTATTATGCATCCACAATGTCCCCACAATGTGCTCTGTTGGGTGCTAGTCTCAGTGGGGAATTTATGAGTCTCCTACCAGTCACCCATTCCTTCAACCAGCTACTACTTACTTACTGAGTAACTACTGTGTTCCAGGCACCATCCTGGTGAACACAACCCAACCCCATCTGTAAAAACTCTCACGGTCCTAGATACCAGGACCTAACAGAAACAAAACTCTTACAGATTAGACTATTGGAGAACATCAAGAGTACAACCATGTGGAAATATGCAGATTATAAGCTCCCCACGCATCCAAAAGAAAAGGAGACAAGTGAAGGCTGAAATGGACAAATAGACAAGAATGAGGTTGGGAAAGCACAAGGAGGATTTCCCAAGCAAGGGTGGAATGAGGTATGGTCTGCAGGCACGCCAGGGCCTCTGGTGGACATCTGTTTATTCTTGCTTCCTCAGCTTGGTCTGGTCCACTCAGGTGCTTCAAATGCTTATGAGATGAAAGACTCTTACAACTCCACAATTCTGTGACCTTATAGTCCTCAGGGAACCATAGTTGCACCTAGAAGCCTGCTAGTTCCATATAAAGAGAGAAACCCCGGCTCCAGACTGAACTTCCAGTCCTGAGCACCCACTCTATGAATGCAAGCAAGCCCAGACAGGGTTGAAAGGATGGATGTCCTAAATCAAACCCAACCTGATCCTCTGAGCCGGTGATGCTGGGTCAATAGCATCTTTTCCAACAGCAGATTCCATTAGCACCTGGCAGACAACTAGGTACTGAGTATTTTTTAATAAGTGCAGAGCACAGGGACCTCATGAATTCTACAACTGCAAAGTGAATTTGGGGCCAGGGCCAGGTTGAAAGCATCACGATCTCAGAAACATTGTAAAGGAGGTATGAGGTAGGTAGGCACAGCCCTAGACTCAGATGGTCCAGGTTCAGACACAGCGCTCCTGCTTCCCAATTGTACGGCCTTGGGACTTGGCTTCTCCAATTGCAAAATGTGGATGAGCACTGAATGACAAAGTATGAAGCACCATGCCTAACAAATGCTAACCATAATGTTGAGAGGCTGATTGATGGTATTTGCAAATCACATTATCCAGGGGCAGTTATCAGCTCTGCTCACTCTTGCCTCAAACAGCTAAGGAAAACAGTCCAAAGGAACCACTATGCAAAGAATCAGGCAGACGGGGAAACCTAGGCGAACACGGCTCCCTAAAGATCATCCTCTCCTTGCTATAGGTTTTCTTTCTTTTCTTTTCTTGACCCCTCCCCCTGTGCCTCCAGGTGCTTCGTTTGTGCCCTTTTTACATGATCCCCATCACTCTAAGTATTTAAAAGAGTCAGAAAATCTCAGGGTTGACAGGACCCATAGAGGGGCCTGGTCCACACTACATAGTAATAAGACTTGTATTGCCGATGGCATAAAAAGGTTTAATACAGGATTTTTATTCCCATCCAAGTATCTGAGTCTTAAGCTTTGATGGAATGATTCTCTGCTACAGTAATCTCAGAACTATAATGGAAATGATGATAAATATGTTTACTGCCCACAGAATCTGGGCCACATACTAGGCAATGTAAAGGCATTCTCTTGTTGCATCCTGTGTTCAGCTGTTTTGCATTACTGTAACAAAATATCTGAGAAAATGAACTTATAAAGAGAAAAGGTTTATTTTGGCTCACAGTACTGGAGATTGTAGTCCATGGTCAGTTGGTCCATTGTTTTGGGGCCTGCGGCAAGGAAACACATTATGGCAGAAGCACATGATGGAGGCAGCTGCTCGCCTTGTAGCAGCCAGGAAACAATGAGATAGGAAGATTCTGGGGTCCAAATAGTCCCTTCAAGGGCACACACTCATGACCCTATTTCTTCCCACTAGATCCCACCTCTTAGAAGTCCCATCACCTCTCAATAGCACCACAGGCTGAGAACCAAGCCCTTAACACAGGGGCCTTTGAGGACCCTTTAAGTCCTAACCCATAATACTCACATTAACCCAAAGAAACAAGGTCTCTTATTCTTCTCTCCATCTGGTTTTCATAAGGAAACCGAGGTTCAGAGAAGATAAATAAGTCATGCAAGACCTGAACCCAGGTCGGTTGACTAAATGCTCTTAGGGCTTGATTCATTTAGATTTCTTTAAACTATAATCAATGGTGCATAGAATCTTGTGTGATTAATCCAGACTAAAAGTATACATAAAGCTGGCAACAGGGTTGGAAGGAAAGACAGAAAATTCTTGCAAAAATGACACTCTGTGCATGCCTGAAGGGTGAGAAAGAGAAAAAGAGGTGGTGGCCAGAACCTTCCCTGGGTCCTGAGAGTCTGGTCAACTGGGGAGAATAGAGAATAGCAGCTCCCTCTCAGGGCAGCTGTGTGGATCCTCAATGAATATTAGTAAGCACTACCAAAATTTGAAAAATCATGAGATCAAGGAATTTTCTCCTATGAGAATCTGAGGAATGAAAACCTCGTTCATTCATAGCCTCGCGTGTACTGTTGACATCATCTGGATGGGATGCGCCAGGATCACAGGGACAAGGGCCCTCCCACCTGCACTGCAGGGAGGCCTGGAAGCATGGGACATCCTGTGGCCAGGCTTAGCTTGCCCTGCACCTGTATAGGCCATCTGTCTATCTGCCCCTGGTGCTCTGTCCCTTCCCCGTGCCTGGTGTGAAGCTCCCATTCCTCTGCCACCCAGCATTCCTGTGCAGTGCAGGGATCCTCAGAGGGATCCTTGTGGGCACAACTGCCTACTCTGCTTTTTTGCAGGCTGCCTCCACTGCCGTCAGAGTTGCCCTAATCCTACAAAGAGGCAGCCAGGAGTCCAGAGGGTTGGAGGTTAGTGGGCACAGATAGGACCCTTTCCTTTCCCACTTTATCCAGAAGAATAGAGGGAAGTCAGGTGGAAAAGTTTTCAGGGGGTACAGCAAAGGCGCCAGCAAACAGAAGGAAACTAGACAGATAATGCTAACGTCACATATCGTACAGTCCTGGGCACACCATGTCCATTCGTGGCCAGACTGGCCAACAACACTAATCCCATTTGACAGACAGGAAAAGGTGAGCAGAAAGGAGGATCCTGGGCTGAGCTGGAATCAGAGCCCATGGCCTCTGAGTCCTCACCCAATGCTCCTCTCCACTACGCCTCCACATCTCTCTCCAGCAACTCACAAGAGTCTACACCTTATCCCAAACCAAAGGACACACCAGGCCTGATCCTGGAAAGGTGCCACTGAACTTGAGTCCTGAGTGTAACTCATCTTCCATTGGAGCAGCCCTCTCCTTTCTTCATTCCCTCCTGGTAGGAGCCTGGCACTGCCTGTGTCCTGTCAGAAAAGAGCTTAATAGGACCTCGAATGCAACTCTGAGAAATCTTTCTCCGGCGAGCCAGGAGGTCTCAGGACTTCTGTTCTGCAAGGACTTTGTGTGGCATGGACCTGGATGGAACAGGTGGCCATTCACTCAGTCCCTTCTGTGTCAGAACAGTCAGGGACAGCGTCAATCTTCTAAATCACTAGAGAGGGAGTGAAATGGGTTCACTGTCACTTGGGGTCCCACCCATTAGAGTCATTCAAGTCTTTAACTAAATCCTCTTCCAGGAGGACATAATGCCACCTCATCATGCTGGTCTGGGCTGAGCACGGCCACTGCAAGCGTGCCAGCCCTGGTTCATCTGGCTTCAATCTGCCGCGGATGCAGCTCTGCCTTCTTAAGTGGACACAGCGGTACTACAGGCTTCTGTGGTGATGTGGGATGGCAACGAAGCTCCATTTTACGTTCTTAAATATTCATAAGGAGCTTTGCAACATTAATATCTTAGATGGCTTACAAGAACACTTAAATACCGGGTCTTCACCCCCCTCCCCTCGCCCCAAAAGTCCCAGCCTGTTCTAATTTGTGTAATGCATTGGGCCATTTTAATAATTGTCCAGGGATTTATTTAGTGGTTCTGCTGCCCCTTTGCATGTCGCGTGGGGTGTAATTATGACCCCAGCTTCTCTTATCATGCGCTAATCCTGCTTGTTTCACCAGCAGAGAAGCCAAGATTGGAAAGGCCAAGTGCAGGCAGGGCTAACGTGGAGGAGTTAAGTCACAGCCCGGCCGCCTCTGCCCCTTTTCTCTCTCCTCCAGCTTTGCTGCTACAGAAAGGGAATGAGCAGCCGCCTGAGTGTCTGGAGGATGTTTTTAATTAAGAGTGTGTTTTATCAAAAGGAACAGATTCAAGAATGGGAGTCAGGGATCATCAGTGAGTATCCAAACAATAAACTTTTGGCACACACTGCTCAGAGACAGTGGTTTAGAGACTCGTCTTATCCTAAGGTGGTCTAAACTCTTATTGGTGTGATTTTGCGTAAAAGCAAAATGGAATCAAAGCTACCAGTTGTGACGGAGAAGGGAGGGAGACTCCGGATATCTTAGAACTCACTGAAATTTTCTGATGGTTCAAACACCAGGTGCTTGGGAAATGGTGAGATTAAACTGCTGTAAAACCAGATGTGCTGAAGAAACACAGATATGGCAGGTTGTATGGGAACATGAATTACTTATATGTGTGAGGGTCACCAATTCTGCCTGATCACCTCTTGATTCCAGCCCTAAACTCAGGAGCCCTAAGCACCAGGCTAACAAGAGGAGGGGGGAATTGGGCTATCGTGGAATAGCATGACATGCAGAATCCAGGTCAATGCACAGAAAAATCGAAACACCAACATGCTGGACCCGACTCACAAAGCTTACAGAACCCCAACCCTGAATAATCTCAACAGATAAGCCAAACACACATGAAAGAGTATGAGACCCTTCAGAGGTGAATGCAGAAACACACACAAATAAACACAAAGCTGATTAAAAGTATCTGTGCTCTAGGAATGAACTCATTGTCTCCAACTGCCATCCTTTCAAGACAACCCTCCTATAGTTCTAATTCAAGTTCAAAGCTCTGCAGTTGACAAGGTTATGAGCTATTCTGGAGCTGCCACCGTCCTATCCTGTCTCTCTGACTGGGACTGCTACACTGACCTACAGTAGAACTGGCCTTGCATGGAGGCAATAAGGTCAACCCCAGTTGATACCTGGGGTGGTGAAGTCCTGTCCCCAAAAGCACTGGTCAGAGGAGGCCAGGGGTGAGGTGCCTCCAGGGTGCCTGGAGGTAACCAGGCACTGATCGGGGATGAGATCTAAATGGATCTGGGCTGGGTTAGTGAGACAAAGCATTTTAAGACATAATCAGGATAGGATTGGGGTGGGGGGAGGCAATCTGTGCTCTTGGGTGACTCACTGATTTGCCTGTTGAGGACGATTTTTTTCCCCAAAAAGCTATGGGAGACACAACTGGAGAAAAAGATCAAGGCCAGTCTTCATCTTCACACTGGGATGTAAGACCTCAAGTATTTCTCACTGCAGTGGTGACGTGGCCTCCCCTTGTAGACAGATGCCTCACACCAACTGTGGAAATGGCTTTACGACCCAGACCCTGTTGGCATTTAATTAATGCCAGCATCCATCTCCATCTCATTCATGCAAGATTCTGAGACCGTGAGGAGGCCAGCGGCTTCCACAATGGGCTCCCGCAGGCTCCTTGATATCCCAACACCAGGCTCGCGGACTCTCCTAGTCAGGCCGTGATTTACAGCTCTTGGAACAGTTAGGTGTGTTTCCTTAACCATCTGCACATCCCCGACATCACATTCCATGAACGTGAGTTGGGAAGGCCAAGTGGGACACTGGGGGGTGGGGGACAGTGAGGCAGCTCCGCGCACTGGCGCCGCCCCAGCTCCCCCAACTTCAGGGCACTGAAGCTAAATTGGACTAATCGTGAGCGGCTCTTCCTCCGCTGAGCACCTGAGCGCTAATTACATGCCTGGTTAATTCAGTAATGTACATACGTGGCAGAGCTGCACCCAGCGCTCCTCCTCCACTTCACCAGATTAATGAGGGAGGGAGGCTGCTACAAACCCGGTTTGGGGTGTTCTTTATACCTGCTGCCATGACAACCAAAACACCGTGTGAACCTCGTGGTATCTGCCTTTCCCACCATATCTTGGGCACAGAATCATCATACAGCAGGGGACGTACTGATGGAGTCAGTTCCTCCCTGGTGTCCTGATAACCACAATGTCACTGTGGAAACAACTGTTTCCAAATTGGCCATCCCAGGGCTGTTGGCTTCCAGCATTTCCTGTGTCACTGGAAGACTTCTTGTCTTCCCAGGCTGCCCTCCACATGCCGCAGGGTCTGTGGTATAGGGATGCATTCCAGGCTCAGACCTGCCTGAAGGCAGAAGCTTGGAATTCCAAGGCCTTCTAGGCCCAAAGGCAGAGCAGTGACTCAAGTAGGGTTCGAGTGGCATCAGGAGGAAGCTGGGAGCCTTGTGGCTTCTAGGCATCCAATCAGTTTGCAGAACTAACCCTGCTGTCCTTGAGGCTGTCCTCAAAACAGAAGAGGTGAGCCTCCTTCTGCACCGCACAAAGGATGCTCTTTTAGGTTCTTTACCCCAACAAAACTTGTCTTGGTGTTTATAGTCTCATTTTGTTCTTTTGCAAATGCTTGTGGAAGGACAGGGTGCATACATTATTTAAACCGGGCCTGGCCTCTAAAAATGGCCCTGGGCTTCAGTCCCCACTTACCCTCAGGAGTCATCCCCAGTTCTGGCCTGCTTACATGTGACCTGTCACCCCAGGTCATCCTGGGCATCCATGGAATTGAGCAGACTCAGATGCAGACTGCTCAGTCTACATGCAGTTGAACAAGTATTTACTGAGCACCTACTATGGGGAATCTGGGTACTGAGCATGCCAGGGGTTCTTGCCTTCGAGGAGCTTTCAGTCAAGTAGGGAGTGGAACAAATCCATCCTTCCAGTGTAGTCTCCATAGCCATATAGTTGTGTGCACAGTGCAAGAGCTTCAGCGGCAGGGGCAGAGAAGGATTGCTCAAGAACACTCCCACAGTAGAGGGAAGCTGGGAGAAGGCCAGGGGTTTCTAGAGAGACAGGATGGAAAGGGGGCAGCAGGAAGGACCAAGGAACATCATGTACAAAGGCACAGACTTGTGAAAGTGTCCCAGGCTCCCTTTTCCTTCATCCCCCGTTCTTCCCTCTCTGCTTCTTTCTCTCTCTCCCTCTCTCTCACCTCCCTTCTTACTCTTCATTTTTTTCTCTCATTTGTAAAGGAAACTTACCAGAGGTTCATGACCAGTATAAAGCCCTCAGGGGACCCTCAAGGTTAAACAGTGGTCCCTGTGAACACTATGGCATGGACAATGGCCGGCCTATTTCTCCCTCTTTTTCTGAACCACTCATACCAAATTAATCACCTCCTCTGGACGGGTAAACCAGCAACCTACAGGGAAGATGTGTATCTTAAAAGAAAGATGATGTGATAGTCAATAAAATGAATGTACGTCTAATAGTGGAATTTCAGGCATTAAGAAGAGGGCCAACTGAGAGGTATTTTGGAGCATGGGAATACCTTTTTTTGGTACTGGAAATTGAACCCGGGGGTGCTTAACCACTGAGCTACACCCTCAGCTCCTCTTATTTATTTTTATTTTTTTTATTTTGAGACAGGGTCTCTCTGAGATACCCAGACTGTCCTCAAACTTGCAATCCTCTTGCCTCTGTCTCCTGTCTCCTGTCTCTGGAATTATAGGCATGTGCCACTGCTTTGGGCATGGGAATGCCTTTCTGTTCATTTGTTCTGTTTAGATGGACATGACAGTAGAGTATATTTTGACACATTATACATAAGCATAACTTAGGATCCCATTCTCATGGTTGCACATGATGTGGAATTTCACTGGTCATGTATTCATGTATGATCATAGGAAAGTGATGTCTGATTCATTCTACTGTCTCTTCTATTCCCATCCCCCCTCCCTTCCTTCTTCATTGCCCCTCAAATAGCAGAGGTTGGACCAACTTGGGTATAGTAAGTTGGAAAGATGTTTTAGAGGCATCCCATTACATCAAAAAATCTCAAAGCTTCTCAGAAGCAAACTCCTCTTAGGATGAAATACCCTGGGACCTAGTGTATCTTGCCTTTGGAGTCCATGGGCTATTTGGTCATGAGGTGCCAGTGATCAGAAGGTAGATCCTAGCTCCTGATTCAGTTCCAAGGCAGGAGCTGGGGGAGTCCCATGCTCTCCTTGGGTGGGAAGAGGATGGGACTGGGAGAGCCCTGGCTTGGCTGTTCTCATGGGCTTACTTCACACCACTGTGGGTCAGTCACTCCTTCGACGCTTTGCGCTCTGACCACTCCCCAAACCTTGGTCCCTTTCAGTCTTACAAAGGGACACGGGGAAACCCAGGGAGAGTCCTCCACTTCTGGCTGTGGAACCACCTTGTGATTTGGAGGATCCTTGCTGGCTAGAGGCAGAGGCCAGCCTCCCAGCCCCACAACAGCCCCACAGTGAGATCACAACCTGCCCCTCCTCCAGGCCCGCCCAGCCCCTTGTCAAGCCAGGTGATTCACAGTGCTGGCCAAGCCCATTTCCACTTCCCAGAAAAAGGGAAGCTCTCCACTCCAACCGCATTAATGGGGTTCCACCGCAGCTGCCCATTGACAACCAGGAGCTTCAGCAACCACTTGATCTTTTTTAAAAAAAAGGCCAGTCATCCCAGAGGCTCTTGATTACATCATGGGTTGTCGCCGCCAGGCCAGGCTTTTACACAGGCCCACAGGAGAACTCCACCGGCACCCCACCCGGGCTGCCACTGGGCGGCCACCAGCCATAGATCGCATCTGTGAGCCGTGGAGTTCATTATCCCCCTAATGCTGCCTTCTTTCTTAGATCATTAGAAAGAAACTTGACCTGACCTGTGAACTCTGAAATTGATTGTTGCCTTGAAATGGTCAACAGCCCATTTTCTAATCGATACATAGAATAATTTTATACATATTTAAATTATATATTAACTTTAATGCTTGTTAAATTTATCTCCCACTTTCCTCCTGTGCTTCTTTTACATTCGCTCGAACTCAAGCGGTTGTATTTACCATTTGTTGGGAGGAAAAGGGAGGATCTAGGCCAAGATCAAGTAAAGGAGGAAAGGGAGGTCCCAGGGCGGAACCTGAGGGAGCAGAGGACCAGGTTCTGGGGCTTCATGTGTGTGTGTGTGTGTGCACACGCTCGTGCGTGTGACAGAGAGAGAGAGAGAGAGAGAGAGAGAGTGTGTGTGTGCATATGAATTTGCCATGTGCATGAAAGCATGTGTGCATCTGTGAATATGCACATGTTGTATGTATGTGAGAGTGTGTGTAGGTACTGGTGATGTACACGCACAGCATGTGTATGTGTGTGCATAGCTGGGAATACATGTATGAATGCATGTGTTTTCTCCCCCATGAACTCTCTCTTCCAACTTGTCAAGCTGTCCAGACACCTTGCCTGACCCCCAATATTGAGAAAAAGACATGAAGTGGCTATTGATGCAGCGATTTTGCCTGAAAAGGCTGGCCATTATGGTTTTCAAAGTGTGGCTTGAAATTTCCAACACAACAAAGGGTGCCCGAAGTGCCAACTATCTGGAAAGAAAACCAGAACTGCTAATGGTCTCTAAAGCAGAGGTTCTTAACCTAATGTTCATAAACCCAAGACCCCTGTGGATCAATGAATCCCTTGTGTGTGTGTGTGTGTGTGTTTCACATTCAAGAGTCTTCCTTGAATTCATTAGATTTTCAAAAGGTTTTGCCTGTGGTGGACAGACCTAGTGCAAAGTGGATGATGGCTCATCAGGGCAAGGATGACCTTTTTGTTCCCCCAGCATCCAGCAATTTCCAACACGGACAGTCCCAGCTCCCGTGCCTTTGCTGCCATCTGGGGCAGGACTCACTGTGTGTCTTGTGCCAGAAACAAGAACCTGATAGAGTCACTCATACTCAGAGCAGAGCAGACTCAAGCAGCCTTTCCACAGGCTCCAAATTCAGAATCAGCATGCAGATGCCACACTTTCTGGCCCTGAACTTCCAGAGCGTGGGCACTCCCAGACTTACACTATCTGTATGTCCCTGCAGGTAGGATGTGAATGACTGTAATCAAACCCGATGGAAACTATCTTTACATCACTCACACCTTCCATCCCAACTGTTTTACTTCCAAGACTCTATCCAAAGGAGGTAACCACATGCAAAGATTTGTGCAGGGATGTTCCTCCGAGCATTAACACCAAACAAATGACTGAAAACAAGCTGCTCTACCCAGCATTAGGGAAATCGCTAAAGAAAAGCACGGGACCCAGTTGAGGGCTCACTCACCAGTCGTCAAACTGCATGCTGCACTTAGGAACTGTGTAATTAGATGAACTCTCACTAATTTTAATTGCTCACCCTCTACTTACAAACTATGTTTAAAAGAAGTTTTTTAATAACATGGGGAAATGCTCACAATACGATTATACTGGAAAAGCCAGATGTGGTGGGATTTTAAGTTTTTAATGCATGTAGAAACAACTAGAATGAAAGTACAAAATAGTAATAATAATTCTGAGATGAAGTGATTTCTGTGGACTTTTCATACATTTTTACTTCCCAAATTTTTGTCACCAGCATACTTTAATTTGATTTTTTTAAAATCAGTTTTTAAAAAATCTGTTTTTCAATCCATCAACAAAAGTCATCCCTAACCCGAGAACCCCAAACTCATGGATTCCACTTTCTGTCTCCCTCTTTCTTGGGAGCAATATGAAGAAACTAAAGTGCCTCACCAAGACTGCATTCCCCCTCAGTGGTGCTTACAATAAAAGCAAAACTGTACTCACCTCTCCTATTCCTTCCCATTTCCACATTCATTGCTGACTCCCAGAATCCTCTGTCAGGCAATCTGCTTTAACTTATTCCCCTCTCCTCTGTTTGTTCAAGAACATCCCAGTCCCTCATTTACAAATAAACATCCAGTTTGGATTGCATCTTCCATGGGAAAGCAAGAGGAGGGGGTTGGGCAGGAGGGAGAACAGAGGAAATGGGTGAGAAGGAGACCAGCTTACTTGGATGCGCTGCTGCCTACTTTCCTGGGAAAATCAAGGTCATCTAACAGGCACTGCCTTGACTTTCTTCCCTCTGTCTCAGAGACTCCCTGCAGTATTATCATCCATCCTTTCATCCTTCCTCCCGTCTCAAGGAAGACGTATTCTTCTACTTTGCTAAGGTGCACCATCCACCTGGACTATTGATCCCTTCCTTTCCCATCTCTCCCAGGCCTTTGCTAGATCAATCATCCCCAAGCTCTCTGGTATCTGCCATCTCCCCCTCCCTGGAAGCTCTTTCCCCTTCCATAGAGCAGATTTCAATCCCTGTTGTGCTCCTTGGGAGCTGGGCAAGCTGCCGACCCTCCCTCGGCCTCAATCTCCATGTCCGGAAACTGGAATTGTAACAGCACTTACCACACAGTTATCAGGATGAAATGAGAAACCCCCATAAAACACTCAGAACAGGGATGTCACAGCAAACCTTAGCTGCTTTTGTTATTTTTATGGTCCTAAAGCATGCTCAACTTGCTCCATCTTGAAAATGCCTTTCCTGGCACACTCCCCCACCATTCTAATACTCTCAATCACTCCCACCTGTCAGGGGACATGTTTTCACTGCCTGGAATGTTTCAGCTTCGATCAGATCTCAATACCTTGTCATCT
This sequence comes from Glaucomys volans, assembly GCA_020662805.1. Classification (NCBI taxonomy): domain Eukaryota; kingdom Metazoa; phylum Chordata; class Mammalia; order Rodentia; family Sciuridae; genus Glaucomys; species Glaucomys volans. The sequence goes on from JAJEJO010004018.1 coordinate 233,318, forward strand.
GGATGCCACCTCCCCACTCATCAGACAGCTCTCACTGACATTGCCAATGGCAGCCCCCTGCCATAATGAACACCCCCTCCCAAACTGTGGTCTCCTCGGCTTCCTGATGCTGTCCAGCCCTTTCCTTGGGTGACCCTGCTCAAGCCACAACTCCAGCCATCGTCCACACAATGATCACTTCCACATTAGAGAGGGGCATTTATTTTTTAGCAGGAATGAAGAGGGTGAAAATAAATAGCTGCCGAAAGGGAAGCAGACAGTGTCCGCCAGGGAAAGGGAAGGAGGAGGAAGAAGGGAGGGGCGCTCAGGGCCGCCTTCAAATATAGGTGGCACTGCAGTGATTGCCAGGACTCTGGATCTATGTCAGTGCTGCCATCTGAGAGTCCTCCCTCTAGCTTAGGGCTTGGACTCCTGTTTTGTTTTGCTCTGTTTTCCTTCTTTTTTCTTTTTGGTGTAGCTTACACATGGCTCCCATAGATCAGTGGAAAGGAAATGGAACAGGCTAAGCCTTTTGGGGGGAGCTGCTGAGACCCCAGCTCCGCCACCAACTGTAGTACACTCTTCCTCTCCTTGAGCTGCCCCGGTGAGGCCAGGTCAGGATTCCAGTCCTGGAGGGTTGTGGGAAGTACTGTGGCCAATGGCTACTTTTCCTCTCTTTTTCTTATCTTGGTCTCAGTTTCTTCATCTGTGAAATGGAGCTGACAGTGTGGATGAGCACAGCATGTAAATTCCCTTTGGGCAGCTCTGCTGTGACGAGTTGGCTGCTGCCCTCTGACTTACTGAGGAAATGATGAGACTTTGAGGTCCATAAATAATACTCCTCTTCTGATGACTCAGAAGAGCTGAGCCCAGCAGAGATTCATTATTGTCAGACTGCAAGATGCAGACTCAGACCCGCAGCAACAGAGGGCTTGCTAGCATGTCATCAAAGAAATGCAGCACCCCCCTCCTCTTTGGGAGACCACCCGGTCTCCCCACACCCTGCATGCAGAGGCTGAGCTGCCTGCTTCTTTCCCCAGCAATGACGGTGTGATGGGGGCTCAGGACTGTCCTAGAGATTCCACTTAGGGAGGAAGGAGTCCGAGCTGGAGACCACATTTCTTGCCATTGCACCATGAGAAGCACAGGGGTAACAGTGAGCAATGCCTATTGTCCAAGCAGTGACAGAAAGGCAAATTACCCAGGGTCTGTGGGGTTCATATTTAAATCGGGGAGTCTTGGGTCAAGCACATTGCCTTCCCTACTGTGAGTGGCTTTATCTGATCAAGAAGACCTGATAGAATAAAAAGGCTGACCACTGAGCTGGGACCTTGGTCTTCCCTGGTCTTCTCACATGGACCAAAACATGGGCTCTCCTGGGTCTCGGGCCTGCTGGCTCTTCCCCCGGAACCCCATGCACCCTGCAGGGTCTCCAGTCTGCCAACTGCACACAGATCTTGGGACTTCTCAACATCTGTGATTGCATCCCAATTCCTGGTAATAAGCATAAACACACACACACACACACACACACACACACACAGCCCTGATTGTGTGTTGGTTCTGTTTCTCTGAAGGAGCCTGACGAATACATTCACTTCAGCTAACATTTCTTGGTTTGCAGCTTCCCCTTCAGATGAGGTTAAGAAGAGGTTCCTGGCCAGAGCTTCCCTACAACTGAGAATCCTGGCATTAGGACAGGATGGCAATGCACCACTGGCCACCAGGGAGGAGAAGTAGAGAAGGTCACCAAAAGAGAAAGAGGGATGACAGTCATGGGATTGTCAGAGGAGGGACACAGAGAGGGTACGCTCAGCCTTGCTGTCTGGAAGCATCCATGGGTTGGCACACCTGCTAAGGAGAGGGTAGTGGAAAGAAGGGAAGAGGAGATTTGAGGAGCCCCTGTCCTGTACAGCCTCCTGTCAAAGATGTCACTCCCTCTCCTGGGTCCCATATGCCCCCACAGTATGCTGCAGCTGCCTCTTGGCTCCCCCACTGGTTCACGGAATCCCCAGAGAAGAAGCCAGTCTTCTTTATTGTGGCCCACCTGGCACCTGGTGCAAGTAGATGCCCGACAACGATGGAAGTGGATGTCTGCTGATCAGATGCCCAATGAGTAAGGCACTCAGCTTACTGCTGACAAATGAAGAAAAAGTCACAGAGGACGAGTAAGCGTGGGAGGTGGGAAGTGGTTCCTGATGGCAGCAACCCTGGCAAGGCAGTAGAGCATCATGGGAGACCAGTGCTCAGATGCAGATCCAATCGTGTTGCTGACTAGCTCTGTGGACTTGGTCAAGAGTCTTAACCTCCCTGGGGTCCTCAGTTTCCTTCTCTGCAAAATAAGGGCAAATGCAGCGCTCACTTCAAAGGACCATTGGGAAGAGTAAGTGAATTGATACAGGTGAAGTGCTCAGGACCAGGCCTGGCACACGGCAAGCCCTGAACATGGGACTGACCTTGCCATCATCAGCACTTGGCCCAAGTCCATCAGGCAGCTCCAATTAGTTTTTTTCCATATGAGCAACATGAGGTTTTTTTTGCAAGTTTGAGCCTCCAGGAGGTCTCTCTCATGGAGACTATGGATGTATCACCAATTCTGACCCATGGTCCCCCCTCAAAGGAGAGACTAGACCCAAATGAAGACTATAACCACAGCCTATAGCCTTAGACGTCCCCAAATAAAACTCTATGTATCAAGAAACAGAAAGAGAAATACTAAGTCACCAGAAACATGCAGCCTTTTTCAGGGGGTGGGGGCGGGAGGGCTATTTGTTTGTTTTTGCAAATATTAAACTTTCCAATTTTCTTATAACAGTGGTAGCTCGATCAGAAAGCTGGAATTGGATGCCCAGATTATTATGAGACAGGCTGTGGCTTAATCTTCTCGATGTTTTTATATTTGAGAATAAAGAGGCATTTGGCACTTATCTAAAATTACAACAGCAGAGAGAGAGAAAAGCCCTCGCAGGTACACAGCTGTGATCTGCATATGGACACGCTTCTGAGTCCGCGATGGAATCACGGAACCAAGACGTGTCAGAGTGAGAAGCAGCATTCCTCTCTTCTAATCCTTTCCTCTTACAGGTGGGGAAACTGAGGCTGGAGGAAGGAAGTGAATATTAATTTCCCAGCATCATTCAGTTAGTGACAAGCTGACTATTCTCTCAGTGTGGAGGTCTGTGAAATGAAACAGTTGGGCAGGGAGAGGTCTCACTTCCTGTTTTAACAATAAAGTGCCCTCCACCTACTTTCTACAAATTCAGGAATGTTCTAGAACATTTCTGCTGGGCAGGGAGAGGTCCCACTTCCTGTTTTAACAATAAAGTGCCCTCCACCTACCTTCTCTTTTGGGACAGGAATGTTCCTCAGCCTTAATTTTGAGCCTTGCCATGACCTGGCATGGTCCAACCTCACTCTTCCATCTTGGCCTTCCATCCCCGGGGCTCAGCTTGTCCCTGTCCCTTGTCCTTGTTCCCACTTCCCCTACTCCCACACTCTCCCAAGTCAAGTGAGAGGTAGCTTCTTCTCTGAAGTTTCTTCTGATCACCCCAGGCACTGTGAGCACTACGGACTCACAGGGGAGCTCAGTCTTCAGAACAGGGCTGAGAGGCACAGGGTGGAGGTGGAGGGGCCTTGGGGGGTCAGAGTCCTGTGCCTCTGTCCCCTCTTTACTTCATGACTCTAAATTTCCCTCTCTGAACCTCAGGTTGCTCTGCCAAAAAAAAAAAAAAAAAAAGAGCTCAGCTTGTGTAGTTGTTTTGAAAATAAATTCAATCACACATAGCATAGTAGGTACACAGGTAACAGGCGTTCACGTTTTAGGATTCATTATTTAGTTATCAATATATGATACTCCCTTTTGTCCCATATTTCATTCTTATGCATGTGGATTTTTGTCTTCACAGCTTAGGTTATAAGGAAATTCAACGAAACGCCATGGGAGTAGAGTTTGCTCTTTTTATTCCCTAAACTAACAAGAAAGTGCTAGTTGACTTTGTGCCATGCCTGGCACATAGTAGGGGCACTCGGTAAATATTTGTTGAATAAATGAAAAAAAAAACATTTTTTTCTTTCATCCCCCAAGGAATTTATATCCACAATATAATAGTAAACCTTGAATTTGCATAGTTGTTTACATTTTTTGAAGCATTTTTGCATGCAAAAGTTCATTTGCTACTCAGGCACCCCTGTGAAGGACGAAGGTTGGCTGCTATCATCTGTCCCCACTTGATAGTGGAGGAAACTTAGGTGCAAAACTGCAAGCTTGGGGGACACCCATTTCATAAATCCAGCTTCAGTCCACTTCCTGTCTGCCATACCCAATCAGTGCTCATGGAAGGACTGATTAATTTGGATTCTTATTTTGATCAACCTGGTGAAGCATTTGATGACTGTATGAAGAGCCCAGAAGAAAAATCTCTCTGGGAGTGGTGGCCGGATAAAGGGATGCCCAGGCAGGGAAGCTGGGGCATTGGGAGGGAAGTGAATTAGAGAAACTCTTCCTTCAGCAAGACAAATTTGTGCAGGGAAATCATGCTTGGCTGGGGAAGCCAATTGGAAAAGAATGATAGAGGGCCGGCTCCTGAGGTTCATCAAAGTCATTTGTTGCAGGTAAGCTCATTTTTCACAGGCCAAGGGGATATTTACCTGGAGTACACCTTTAAGGAATAGCCGACAGATTGAACGGTACAATGCTTTATTATATTTCACACCCTGGTGATTCAATATGATGGAGGCAGAAGGAGGGGGATGGAGCTCAGGAGGGAAAGCCACAGAGAAAGGCAGAAGAAAGAGATATTAAAATGGCCAGCAATGGTGTGTCCTCCTCCCTGTGTGCCTGGGGAACTCCTCAACTGTCATGGAAGGTACTAGAAGGAGCCAAACAGTGATGCTCTATGGAGGATGCTGACCAGGGAGTGGGGATGGGACAAAAATTGACCTCACCCCTTCCTCCTAACCACTCAGCCCATTCAGTCTCTCCACCATTTTGGGAAACATGTTCACACAATTTGTGGAAACCCAAAGACCTGAATTCTAGTCCTGGTTCTACCACTATTTTAGTTGGGTGAGTTGAAGCACCCATTTCACTCTGGGCTCCAGCTTCCTTGTCTGTAAAAGAGAGAATTCTGTACTTGTTTTTTGGCCTCACTCTAGCCTCTCTATTCCATGATTCCAAATCAGCTCCAGAGAACCACCTTCATCAGGGAATAGCTGGCCTTCTCAGCAGCCCCTTCACATTCCTGCCAGGCTAGCTGTCTAAAATCTGTTGCAATCATCAGAGGAGAGGCCATGCTCTATCCAAAGGCTGCCTTTGCTCCCATTTCCAAAGGAAGAAATGATTATCCCTTGCCAACCAGCATCCCTCAGCAATTCTCTGTCATCCAAGAATTCATCTTAACCTTCTGAGAAGCTCTCTAGCCCTTTTCACCATTTACCAAGTGTCATGACTTGAGTGTACACAGGTCTTTGTGCCACACAAGGAGTGGGCTTCCACTTTGTCAAACCTTCAGTCTCTATGGGGACTTCTTCATCAGCTCTCATCTTCTCACTCAAGATTTTCCACCACTCTTTGCTCTTGTCCCTTCAGAAACCGCCTCCCAAGTGTCTTTCCCTTTACTCAAACCAGCCTGGTCCACAACCTCAACTGGGAAGTACATTCTTTTTCCCTTTCTCCTTCCTGCTGTCTAGAATGTGCATGTGATGGCTGGTACTGTGGTGGTCATCTTGTGACAAGGTCACCTGAGGATCTAAGCCATGAACTAAAGATAGTGGACAAGGAATCAGAAAGGCTCTGAGTTCTTGGTGACTAGGGAAGCAGAGCCATTGGACTAGCCTGAACTTGCCCACCTCTGGATTTCTTCCAGATGAAAAAGGAATAAACTTCTCCCTTGTTTGTGCTGGTTTTCTGCCCTTGGACTTTGCTGTGTGCAGCTGAACCTAGTTCTTAATGGCTGCAGCACCCTTCTTTAAGGATCTTTCCACTGCTTCACAATCGCACATCCATGAAGATCCATCTTTGCAAAAGAAGGCAAGAGGGGGTTAATTTCTGCCCACAGGTTCTTTCTCCATCCTTTCCTTCTCTCTGGCCATGGCCAGATGCTGAGCAAGAATACCCCTGGAGATGGATACCTCCATAGGCACATTACAGTGTGCCCCACTGGCAGGATGTGTCCTGAGCTCTGACTAGGGGAACCCGCGGCCATTTCTGTACAACTACCAGGCCCTGCCCCATAGGTGCTTATGGTCTAGGGGACATCAAGAGCATTGACACAAATATCTAGAATACAACATAATTTCATGAGCCCCAAAGGATGAATAAATCAAGGGATATGGGAGCACCTAGGAATGAAACCAATGATTCTGCCAAAGGGTGAAAAAGGCTTCCGAGGAGAAGTGGCTTGAGATAGCGCCTGGCAGGCTGCAGAGAGCTCTGGAGGCAAGGATGTGAGGGTGTGCCAGGGAGTGCGGAACAACCCAGCACAAGGAGCAGGTGGGCGCAGCATGGGAGAGTCAATGGGAGAAGTTGTCTCTGACTTCCAAATTGTGTCCCCACTATGGGTGGAATTGTTTGGATACGACCTCCTCACAGAAGACCCGCAGCTTTACCATGAAGGAAATGGTTCTTTTCCCGTGTCCACAAAGATGGACACGGAGCCCAGTAAACCCAGGTACATGGCATTTCCTGGGAGGGGGTCTATTTATGGAATTGGCTTTGTGAAACTCATGTGACTAGTGAGGTCAGCAGGAAACATGCCCACTTGCAGTCCTGTCTGCCCCCTGGACACTACACCTGTGAAGTCTGGCCTGCCTGCATCTTCTGGAAACACAGGCTAGATAACCAAATGCTCTAGTGACATTGGAACTCAAGCCAGTACCTGGTAAAGAGCCCTGGGATGCTAGAACCAGTGCACACTTTCCTTCCTTCCTTCCTTCCTTCCTTCCTTCCTTCCTTCCTTCCTTCCAGGAAGCGGCATGCACTTTCCTTTAGGCATTGGTGGCTCTGAGATCTTCCTACATGCCTAGTTCCTAAGATGACAGTCATAGGAAAGAGGCCTGTTAACCCTGGTTCAGGCCTCTGCAAGTTCACAGCACCGCTGTGAAGGCAGGCAGCCCACATGGGACACGGTCAAAGAGCACATCCATAGCTTAAGAAAAGGCAGTCAGTGAGAGCAAGCGTGGCACAGAGTGGATGAACAAAGGGATCTAGGCACGGTCAATCTCACAGTCAATCTTCCTGAAAGAAGCATCTGCAGATCCTAAAGTAAGGAGAAAACAGGACTCCTGCATTGGCAGCTGTATCAGCCACTCTAACCACTAACTCTGTGACAAACCATCCCACAACTCAGTGGCTTACAGCAGTCATCATTCTTTCTCACTCAGTGGCTACAGGACACTGGTTTCGGCTGGGCTTGATTCCAAGGTGAAGGTCGGGTTCAGGTGAGCACACTGCTCTCTCAGCCTCTTGCCCCAGAGGGCCAGTTGGAACGTGTTCTCCTCATGGCCATAGGAAAACACAAGACATGTTAACCTTGTACCTGCTTCCATCCCGTGGGTCACAGCAGGTCTCATGACCAAGCTCTTTCTCAAGGGAAGTGAAGTACCTACCTGTCCGTCATGATATCAAAGTCAGTCACATAGCCAAGCCCAAAATCAACAGGATGAGGAACTATGAGGGATCATTTTTTTTACACCTACTATAGTGATGAAAAAAAAAAGACAACTTCCATCTGGAAGAACTGAGTAAGCCAAGGGACAGAGGTGCATCTGAGTCTGGTGTGAGAGGCAATCCAGGAGGTACCCAAATCAAGATGGCAGGGTGGGCAGTAAAGGGAGTGGAGGCTGGGTGTGAGAATGGGTGGCCTCCTGGGAAATTCTGAACAGGAAGCAGGAGAGCTCACTCCTGTGGGATCTTCTCTCCAGAAAATATTATAACTCACAGAGCTCCCACCTCCTCCAGGAGGACACTTCCAAGGTCCCCAGGCTCTCTCCCTCTCTGAGCAATGGGCACATACACCAGCAGTGCCATGTAGGCACCCACAAGGCACTCCATTACCTGTAGATCATTGTGGTATGAGCATCTGTCTTGACTTCCCAACTAGACTCAGAGCTCCTGGGGACCTAGGTCTGTATTTCACTTGTTTTCTTCTGTCTCTGAGCAGTAGGAGCTCGTAACCACATGTGGAATAAATGACTGAAGAGTAGACAATGCTAAGAGAATCAGGCAGCACCATTCCTGGAATAAAAAACTGGAGAAAGTAGGTCAGCTGGACCAGCACAATCAAGGCAGTCCTATTAATAGAAAATGCAAGCATTATTTAGGGACAGGAGCGTGAAATGGGAAAGGGGAAGGACACTTGAAGGTGGATGGAAACTCAGTCTTGTGTGAAAACACAAACTTGAGCAGAAATGAAATTTCTGGGCAAGTTGTCTATTCTTAAAGAAATGTTGTTGCAGGTAATGGCCCTGGGGAAGGCTTCCCTGACAAATCAGTCTGTCAGCCGCCTCCTGCATAGCCCACTTGGGAAACACTCGCTGAAATCTTACCAGCTAAATGAGGAGGGCTGCCTGACAGCCACCCTGCCCTGTGCCAGGACCTGCCCTGCCCAGCATGGGATGAATGCCTTCCATCTTGCCTCCTCCAGGAAGCCTTCCTGGGTCCATGCCGCCATGACACTTACTCAATCCTCAGTAAATAAGCAGAGGAATCCTCCACTGAAAATCCACTTACTGTTTTTTACTTAACTCTTGGTCACAGTTTTTTAAATTACCTCTCATAAATTGGCCTTATGCCTCAATGAAGGTAGGAATCATGTTGTTTCTTTCCCAGGTGTGTGTCCCTCCTCCAGGTGGGGCAATGCCCAGTTCTTGTTGAATCCCCTTCATCAGAACATGGGATAAATGTGTGATGATACTGATGAAGATCAAAGACAAAAATCAGAAATGGACGTTGAAGGAAGAGAGCTAACATGGAAAGTATCGTCTTAGCAGGGGCACTGTGGAGGAGGGGACTGTGGTTGGTGATGTGGAGCTGGTCAAGCCTGGGCCCTGAGGCTCTGGCCTGTGTACTGCCACCTCATGGCTTTGCAAGTTCCCATCTGGACACCATATCCTCCAGGAAGTATTTCCTGGCCACCAGAACATCACCTGGCATAGGCTCTACCTGGTGGAAGATTCTAGAATGTAACTGTAAATGATCAGCTCCTCTTCCCAGACCCAGGACTGGGTCTCATTGCAGGAGTTAGTCTCGTTTGACCTGATATCAAACCTGCCTGCCCAGAGATGCCCCTACATGCCAGGGCAAGGTCTATATCCAATGGCAGGCTGGGCAAGGATGCCCTATAGGGTGACTCAGGACTAGCCTGGCCCTGCCGTGAAAGGACAGGCTACATCTCCAGGCGGTGCCAAATGTCCCCTGGGGAATGGGGCATAACCCGTTCTACATCATGCTCTGCAGCACAGTGTCCCTGTTGGTGGACTGACTGATTGGTTGGTTTTCCTGACAAGTTGTTCTCACTTTGGGGTTGAAAAGTCAGAGGCTGGTGGAGGGCAGTATGGGTCGGGTCCTGGTGGAGGTGAAGCTGCTGGGTGGCTGTCCTTCATTCCCAGCACAGTTGAGGCTCTGTCTCCTTTGTAAAGACTGATTCTTAGGCGTGAACCATTTCCCTGGGGGGATCAATAGAGAGGAATTCCAAACCAACCCCCACCTCTGCCCACAGACCTCACCTTCCATGGACAGTTTCCCAGTGACTGTCACTTCAGCAGAGGGTTTCGGATTCCTCAGGGGGAGAGGTTACCCTCACAGTGACACCAGAGTGACTCATGTTCCTGCACACATGTTCCCAGCCATGTTGTCTGAGGGAAGTGGAGAGGAGGATTGCTACTTTGGGCTTAGCAAGGATTCCCAGGGCTAGTATCTTTAAACCTTTTGTTTTTGTGACTCCCTTCCTGAGGTCGGCAGGCAGCTGTAGTTACTGCCAATTGAAGAAACCTAGGCCCATCGAGTTCAGCAGTTCACTGCAGCCTGCGATAAACACCCTAGGATGTGCAGGCTGACCCCGAGGGGAAGAACTACCAGCCCCACACGTCCGTGGTGCCAAGGCTGAGCACCCTGCAGTAGGTGCAGGGAGTGCGGAAGCCAGGGATTCAGCCCAAGGCTTCCATTAACTTGCTGTTGGACATAGGCCATGTACCCTGACCGCTCTGGAGTTTGGAGTCCGTGCTCTCTGGGGTCTCTTGAGATTCTGGTGTGGAGACAACCATCTCTGTCTGCTCACCCTTCTTCTACTCATGAATTTTGCTCTTATATCCCCTCCCCACCTTGAGATAAGACCAGTCTCGTGACCCCCACTGAGACCACAGGTACACTGCCTCTGGCTGGGCTGAATGGCTCGAGAGCAGGGATTTAACCCAGGCCAAGCCAGAAAACTTCTCTGAGATTTTCAGTTTGGCATTAGAGACAAAGCCCTCTCTCTGAAGGCCAAGTATGAGGCATAGTTTCAGGAACTGTGGGATCCTTCGGCTAAAAGGAGGGAAAGACAGAGATGCAGAGTGGAGCCCTGCAACATTCCAGAAGCAGCTCTTGAGGCCCAGCCATGCCCTGGCCTTCCTGACCGTTGATTTTGGAAGCCAAGTGATTCTCCTTTGGCCTAGCCGAGTGTGGACTGGGTTTCATCACTTGCAGTCAATGCGCTCCTGATTAAGCTCCACCCCCTTCCCTTCCCACTGTCTACTCCAGCAGCTGTGCTCTCTGGTCTCCTTTGAGGCCAGCAACCTGAGACACTTCCAAGACAATGAGCTGGAGGCAGACACCTGCTGTGATTTCTTTGAATTGTAACCTTGAATGGCCGCACTCTGGTCTAGAGTCACTAATTCTGTCTGTCACTATGTCTCCTGTTTGCACAGGATGGTGGGTGGTGGGGGTAAATGCTTCTCATGTAATCCCAGCTACTCAGGAGGCTGAGGCAGGAGGATCACAAGTCTAAGGTCAACCTTAGCAACTTAGGGAGCAAGGCCCAAAGCAAGTTAGTGAGACCCCATCTCAAAAAATACAAAAGGGCTGGGGATGTGCTCAGTGGTAGAGCACTTATCTAGCACACTCAAGGCCCAGAATTCAATTCCCAGTACTGGGGGTGGGGGGAACACATTGTCACCCCTTATGTGCAGTCCAGAGTCTCCCCCATAGGCCTCACAGGAGGCCTGTTCTGGACACCTCTCCTCAGGGAATTTAGTAGCCTCCAATCTGCAAATTGTTAGTCTATTGGGAAGCATTTTTACAAAGCTTCACCAAGTGTTAAGCTGGAAATCACCTTTAAGATTGTCTAGTGCAAGCCCTCATCTCAAAATGAAGCACCTGAGATCCCAAAGGGAAGATCCCTGACCCCACGAAGCAGGACCAGGTAAGGAACCTCCTGGCCCCTCCTCTCAGGCATTTTTCTTCCTCTGGCTTTATTGCATTTTTTTTAATTAAAAAAAAAATTATACTAGTTGGGCAGGCACAGTGGTGCACACCTATAATCCCAGCAGCTCAAGAGGCTGAGGCAGAAGGATTGCAAAAGCCAACCTCAACAGCAGCAGGGCACTGAGCAACTCAGTGAGACCCTGACTCTAAATAAAATACAAAAAAGGGCTGGGGATGTGGCTCAGTGGTTAAGTGCCCCTGAGTTCAATCCCTGTACCCGCCCCCCCAAAAAACTTACAGAATTTACTAGAATAATGAGCATCCCATCTACTTCCGTGTAACAAATTAGCCCACAACTTAGGGTTAAAAGCAGCAAGCACTTAGTGTGTCACAGCCTCTGTGCTCCAGGGATCTGGAAACTGCAGCACCAGGTGGCCCTGGCACAGGGTCCCTCATGAAGTCTCAGGATAGAGACTCTGCAGGTTGGTTTTCCCAGCATGGAGAAAGCAGGGGAGAGCAGGGATCCAGTGAAAAGGGACAGTGAATCTAGGACTGAAAAGAGTTGAGTGAGGCCAAAGTGAAAGCAGGGGACAGGCAGGAAGAGGGGAGGCCAGGCAGGTTTCGACCTCTGTCTCCACATGGCTTCTCTTGGAAGCCACCTATGGCCCCTCAAAACTGCACCCAACTTGTCCTCACCTCCCCAAACTCGCCCATCCTGCCAACTGTGCAACTGAAATCTCCTCTTGGCTTCTCTCTCTTCCTCTTAAATCCCACAAGCTCAGCAATAGAATATGATGCTGGTGGTGGCTGACCATGGCTGAGCTCTTACCAAACTAAGGCCAAGTCAAATCCTCAGAAATTGGCACAGCTTAGGGACAGTATTTTAAAATAAGAACTGTCTTTTCTCCCCGCTCCTTGCCCCATCTGTTTGTCCCTCTTGCTCTGGAGTCCCCTTTCCTATGAATCAGGGACATGGGACCAGTTTGGAACAAAAAGGTCAATAGAGTTGCAAATACCCTTTTTTAACTCACTGAAGAAATACTAGTCCTACAAGTATTTTAGTTTGAGGAATTAGAAACTCGACAAAGACATGAGGTCTTTTAGACCAAAAGCCTCACTTTGCTCATCAGTATCCAAGGAGCTGAAGCACTCAGGGCCCAAAGCTTCCCCAGGAACTTCAGCATGGGAAGTAGGCTGCTGACCATGGCTCCCACCCCTGGCTAAGAGTCGAGCAGCAGCAGCATGGGGAGGAGGAGGGGACAGCTGAGCAGTCACTGCCAAGCTCTCTAAGAAGGGATGGGTGTTGGATGTAGGCCAAGCTCCTCGGCATGCTGGAGTGTAGAGCGGGAGCCTTTAAGCCTGTCTCACCTGGACCTGCTCATCCAGGTAGCAGAGGTTGGAGGAGTATGAGCATTGGGGCGCCTGGGCCTGACCAAGTAACGGTCAGTGTGTGTTGGGGGGAGGCGTGTGTACATGCACCCGCTGAATAAGGTCACACACACACACACACACACACACACGGCCACCCCTTTCCCCAGATAAAACTGATCCTTAGGAAAATGGGAAGGAGCCGGGTGCGGTGGCGCACGCCTGTAATCCCAGCACTTGGGAGGCTGAAGCAGGAGAATCTCGAGTTCAAAGCCAGCCTCAGCAACTTAGTGAGGCCCTAAGCAACTCAGTGAGACCCTGTCTCTAAATAAAAGACAAAATAGGGCTGGGGATGTGGCTCAGTGGTGGAGTGCCCCGGGTTCAATCCCCAGCACCAAAAAAAAAGGGGCAGAGGAGGAGGAGAAGGCTGAATTTAATGATATTAAATATTATTAAATAGAGCCACCCCAAAGTGGCTCTATTTAATACCAGCAGAAACAACCTAGAGTTGGCAGAATTGAATTTTCTGTTCCTATGTGCACAGAGCTCATGAGCTAGGTAGGCCCACCTGGGAAAATGGAGTTAGTTCTGCTTACCTTGCCACCTCCCATCCTCATCTCCTCAGGTGGTGGGCACCTGAGTTTCCCTGAGTCCATCCCTCTACTGGGTCTCTGGCCTTAGGCATCCTGCTTTCTCCCAAGCCAGCATTCCCACCTCACCCCTCCTGGCTATCTGTAAACCACAGAAGAGTGGAGAACATGCCAAATTCAGAGGGAACAGCCTGGGTTCCAGATGATTCCAGCAATGAGACTATGGGCCATGAGACTACAGGTCATTGGATTTCTCAAGCTCAGTCTCCGTGTTGTAAAGATGAGAACATTGGTGATAAACCCTATTCACACACAGTTGCTGCGAGACTTGTGTGAAATAATAGAAGTACTGGATAAAGTGTAAGAGCATACCATCTATATGCTAGATACTTTTCTAAGACCTTCTGTGAATTTGCTCACTCAGTCCTCAAAACAACCAAATAGGGTGATTGTTCCTCAATTCACAGATGGGGAAACCAAGGCACAGAGAGTGCTCAGTGACTTGCCTAATAGCATCAGTCGAGACTGCCAACTGTTGGCCCTGATCCATCTGCTTGTCTCCAGGGAGAGCTAGTGCCTTCATTCCCTCCAGACTTGCTCACCCTAACCAGCAGACCCATCCACCTGGCACTTCATGGTGGTTATTGGTCACCTTGCATTTTATACCTACAGGAGAGTTCAATGGTATAAATAATGTCCCCTCAAGTCCTCAGGTCCTCCTGCACTGTGGTGCAGGCCGCCAGGGGCAAAGACCCATTAGGACCAAGGCTGGCTTAATACAGGGGTAGGGTCTCCAAGGCACATAAGTGTACAGGTGTTGATGCTTTGGCAGTCGGATTGTGAGGAAGGGGGAAATGAAGAGATCTCAGACAAGAGAAGAGCTCCGGCCAAGGCACTCTTGGGTTTGGACAGCCAATATGGAAGCATTGTAATAGTATTATATTGTAACTATAGGAGCCCATGCAACACAGAGCTGACTGTTGGTGCTGGACTTGCACTAGGTGAAGGACAAACTGATGTAGAAGGCTAGCCTGCTGGTGCCCAGCACAGTTCCCCAACCAGTGTTCCTAATTGGCCCCTCTGAGAAAAGGTGGTGGAAATGCAGATGGCATTTCTTCTTTAGCCATTGGCTTTCCTGCTGTCCTCAGCTGCCTCCCCATCTTGCCCAACACTTCACAGTGTTGGCAGTTCAACCTCTGAGGGTGCAGGCCAGCGCTAGTCTCAGCCTTCCCTGGCTAGAGCCCAAACTTCCAGAACCCATCCCTCCTCCCAGTGGTGTGCCAGTACACGACTCCCCAAGGCCTGACATGGAGCACTTGCTGATTCTGTGCTGAGAATATTCCGACTGTGGCCAATTCCAAGCTACTAATGGTTAAACTACTGCCCAATCTACTGTTGCAGGTTTATAGGAGCAGCTCCAACACTCCCTTGCCAACCTGCTCGGAAGCTCCAGGCCTCTACAGCAGGAGGCTTCTGGGGGAATACACCTCGCCCACCACTGGGTCAGGACAAGATGTACCAACCACCTACAGGTCAGCACACCCTGAAGTTAAAGCAATGAGTCTTTTCCCTTTTCCCTCTGCCCAAGGATGGAGAAAACAAGCTGCCACCAACCTCGACCAGTGCCAGGTATAGACGCAGACAGAGAAATTTCCATGTTTATGTATTGTGCAGCCTAATCAGAATAAAGAATGGGCACATAACAATTATGGTTACTCTGGCCATATTCATTATATTACATTATATTATATTATATTATATTATATTATATTATATTATATTATATTTAGGATTGTCCCTGGGAGAAGCATCTGGATTATACCCCCAACTGTGAAAAAGTTTCTGGAATCAGTGCCATCATGAAGGGTGTGCCGCTTTCCCTCCCTGAGAGGGATCCCTTCCCCAAGCCCATTAGCAGGCAACCAGCGCAGCCACTGGCACATACAGGGGGTCGCCATTGGGCCAACGGTTTGTTTGCTTTTCGGCAGTGTGAAGGCTGACTTGAGTCATTTTGCACCCAATTACTTTGCAGTAAATTTGCCGGATGGTTCTTGTCCTGCCGTATTGATCCAGCATCTCACCTTGAGCTTGTTTATTGACACATCAAATTCAGAAGTCAGGCCCCGCTCGATTGACCACTTCCCAATTAGGGCATTTATATGATGTCACTGAGGCTCCTTGTCATGTTCCAATGAGAGCCATTTGTTCCCCCAACCACCACTGCCACCCAATCGCCTGCAACCGAGTTGCCATTTTTCTTTGACCTTTCTGGAGACAGATGGCAGTCCATAAAATACATCATTAGCAACGTGTCATTTTATCTTGCCACAGTCTCCCCACGTGAAAGGTGCTTCGTTCAACAAAGGATTCCGCAGCCTCGCTTCCCCCAGAGAGATGCTCACTTCTCTGCTGGGGCTGTGAAGGATGGAAACCAATGCTTCTTCTCTCATGGGGGATACTCCGCAGCCCCCCTGGGGAAGGCAACATTTAAGCAGTGCCCCAGAGCAGGTTGCCAGGATGAGGAGAACTGAGATAATGATGTAGGTGTTTAAAACACCCTGATGTCAAAGTGACAGTGCCAGGGAGTGTGGGACCCATTCAGGCCCAGGCTCCTTGTGACGCTTCCTAAGTGGTTTCTATCTGCTGTCTCCTAATGTGCCCGTGGGTGTGTGTGACAGTGGCATCAGGTGGGGGTGAAAAGGCAGAATTCTGTGCCATGGGTGAGCCCAGGATAGCACTCAGGTAGAACAGGGTTTTTCACACAATGGTAACATAGTGACCCCATTTCAGGGGCAAGCTTACAAGTGAGGGATGAGTGGGGGGTGAACAGAGCCTCTGCTTCCTAATGTGAGGCTAGAAAGAGCAAGACTGGGAATGGGATGGAGCGGAATGGAGTGGAGTGGAGTAGAAGGGAGTGGAGTAGAGTGGAGTGGAATGGAGTGGAATGGAATGGAATGGAATGGAATGGAATGGAATGGAATGGAGTGGAGTGGAATGGAATGAAGTGGAGTGGAGTGGAGTGGAGTGGAATGGAGTGGAATGGTATGGAATCAAATGGAATAGAATGGAATGGAATGGAATGGAAAGGAATGGAGTGGAATGGAATGAAGTGGAGTGGAGAGGAATGGAATGAAGTGGAGTGGAGTGGAGTGGAGTGGAGTGGAGTGGA
>JAJEJO010004019.1:0-13437 GCA_020662805.1 Glaucomys volans
TCCAGGTAGAAATTCAAGTTTTCTACTCATTCTCCATCAATACCCATAGTACAGAGAGGAGGTCTTCCTTACTGTTAGATGGGAGTGGGATTTCCAGCATTGTTTGTGGTCTCTGAATACACATTGTTGTGCGTTCAGTAATGAGGTAGGAATAAACTCATTATTGCTGGTAAATCTTGGAAGTCCTGAGTCTCCACTCGGCTTCCTTTGACACCACCCCAAATAGGCACTTTATTATTGTTGGTGGGAGGAAAAAGGCAAGACTCCCCAAGTGGTTTCCATTGATATCCTGAGGGAGTCTCATTAATAACTCTCAATTTGGCTTTCTCTGGTATGACCCCTGAAAGGAGTGTTGGAACAGCCTCATATGGGTAGAACCCAAGGATCCCTACTTGGCTGTATTGACTTGTGTTTTAGTCCAGCTTACTAAAACAAATTAATAGCCTGGATAGTTTATTTGTTTATTATTAATATATTTCTCATAGTTGGGGAGATTTGAAGTTTGAAATCACAGTGCCAGCATGGTTGAGTTCTGGTGAGAGCTCTCTTCTGGCTTATGGGCAGCCAACTTCTCTTCCATCCTCAGATAGTAGAGCAGAGAGAAGCAAGCCCTCTCAGGACTCTCACAGGTCACTAGTTTCATGTGTGAGGGCTCTGCCTTCACCACCTCATCTAATCCTAATTATCTCCCAAAGGCCTCACCTTCTAATATCTCATTGGGGGGTAGGGTTCAACACATGAATTTGGGGGAAGCACATGTATATAGTCCTTGACAACTTGAGTGGGGGAAAGCCACAGTTCTGTCTCTGAATATTTCTGGAGTAAGGCAGTTATTGTCTGCAAGTTTATTTATTTTTTTCTTCTTTCTAGACTTCCCTGTCCTGGTTCTTTATCTGGTGTGAACAGGATTTGGGGTAGAGTTTTTCATTTCTTTTCTTTTTGTTTGTACCTGTTGACTTTTCTGGGTGGCTGACTTCTTCAACAATTAGCCTAAGATATATGATGCAAAAAGAAAATGCAGGGAACTTACACTGTATTCTTCCTTAGATGTTGAGGTTCCTAACTTATCTGTCTTCCTTGGTCCACTTTTCAAAGGTCCTGCCTCTGTGGAGTTTACATTCTAGTGATGGAGACAGATGTTAAGTCAGTGATTACACAAACAACTATTCTGATGTTGTCTGGAAGAAAAAGGCCAGCTTATCCCTGTGAGTGATCATTATTGTTTCCTTGAAAAAACATTTATTAAGTGCCTCATTGCACATGAAGCTATAGAAGAAAACCCTACCAAATGTTTGTTCCTACCAACTTAAGATGCAATTTTAGCCTTGTTCAAGAAAGCTGTTGCAAAGGTGATCATTTTCTTTACACATCTAAATATAATGCCAATGAAAGAAGCTGCTACCCACCTTTTATGACAAAACCAACTATGTTTAGCTAATTGGTGCTAACCACTCAGAGCATGCAGATGATTCCTACTCCCACTTGATCTACCCACTCAAATGCCAAGAATGTCTGGTCTCCTTTAGGTCTTCACCATTTCTGAAAACAGCCTGGTCATTGAAGTTCCAAATCTAAATATGATTCCTCTCATTTCCTTGCCATTCCCCCACCTCCATGAGAGCCCCAAAAGCAAGACTTTTCAGTTCCACTTTCCAGATACCCTGGATCTGATCCCTTCTTGTCATCTCCCTGCAGAAGCCGTGGTCTAAACCACTGCCTTCTCAGGTGAGGACTGCCATCAGAGCCCCTCAATGATCTGACTGTGTCAATTCCTGCCCTACCTCATTCTCCCACACAGTAGACTTCTCTTTAAATCTGAGGCCAGGTCATTTCACTCCTCTGCTATAAACCCATCTGGTGCTTTCTCAGCACACTTAGCACAAAAGTATGCCTAGAAGTGACCTTTGCCTCCCTCTTGTTCCATGTTCATCTAGAGTCACTTTCCCCTTGGCCAAGCCTACTCCAGTCATTGCCACCATCTTTCTGGTCTTCAAACATGGCCACACAGGCTCTGCCTTAGGCTTTTATACTGCTTGGTCTTTCTGTCTGGAATGTTCTTCCTGCTAATCTTTGATGGTTAACTTTTTTGATCTTAGATCCCAGCTTAAATCTTACCTCTTCTGGAAGATCTTTCTTCACAATCGAATTTAAGGTCACTTTTCAGTTGCTCTTACAAAAGTTTCCAACATAGCATGTATCATTTTATGTTCTTTTTCTGGTTTGCTTGTTTGTAGTACTCCATTTTGTCCAGTAGAATAAAAACTCCGTGAGAGAAGAGGAGCCATTTTTGTCTTTCCTGTAGTTTTGATCTTAAGTGTCCTCTGAAGGTCCATGTGGTAAAGGCTTGGTCCCCAGGGTGGCAGTATTGGGAGGTGGTAGAACCTTTAAAATGTGGGGCCTCATGGAAGATCTTCCAGTCATTAGGGGTGTGTTCTTGAGGCGATTATGGGAGCCCAGGCCCCTTTATTTTTCTCTCCTTGGCTTCCTGGCCATGAGGGGAGCAGTTTTGCTCTCCTATGAGCTTTCTACCCCACCACAGGCCTCAAAGCCATGGGGCCATTGATCATGGACTTGAACCTTCAAAAATCGTGCTCCAAAATAAACCTTTACTCTTTATAAGTTGATTATCTCGGGCATGTGTGATAAAGTTAGAGAGTCGACTAGCCTAATCTTCTTCACTGTCCATAGTAGTTGCTCCATTTTTTTTGAATGGGTGAACAAGAGGTCATGGGTCCTTGTCTCATTGCCATGGACTACCTGATGAAGAACAGACTCCAATGACCATGGAAAGATATGAGAATAAGTAATAGGAAAATTTTACTAAAAACAAGTGTTTTGAGACAATGGAATGCAGTATTTTATTTTTTTATTTATTTATTTGTTTATTTTTCATTTTAGTTCATTGTACACAAATGGAGTACAACTATCGTTTTCTGGTTGTACACAAAGTAGAATCATATAATTCGTGGATTCATACAGGTACATGGGATAATGGTGTTTGTCTCATTCTATTATCTTTCCTTCCCCACCCTCTCCCCACCCCTCATTTTCCTCTATACATTCCATCCCTTCTCCATTTTTCCCTTGGAATGCAGTATTTTAGAAGAAAATGAATTCCATTTATTTTAGTTCTCTTAACAAGGTAAGTGCCCTTAAAAAACAAAACAAAATGAAGTTTTTTTTTAAATTCTGGAAATTGCTAAGTACATACAAAAGCAGAGTGAATAATGACGTGAGATCCCATGTACCCATCATAAAGTGTCACCAATCTATAATCATCTTGTTTTATATCCCACTCACCTATTCTTGGCCTCAATTATTTTGAAGAAATCCCAGACACTATATAATTTTCCTAGCATATAATAAACCTATTATTCTCAACTTATTTTCTTTATTTAGTACATACAGAAGTCTTTTATTGAAACAATGATTTGAAACAACCTGCTTAAGTTTGTATCTTGACTTTGCCATTTATTAGTTGTAAGACCTTGAACAAATTTCTTATGCTCTGTGCCTGTTTTCTCATCTGTGAAATGGGGATAATTGATAGAGTTCAATCCATGGGGCAGCTGTGTGGTTAAATATGCTAATATATGTTAAGTATCTAGAATAATCATTAGGCCAGAGTGAGTGCTTCAGAGACAATGGAACAGACTATGTGATCTGTCAGTTTCTTACAGTTCTACAAACTGCGTGAACTTTGAAATTAAATTTTAATAAAGCTGAATGAAATTTTAAAGTTTCACAAAAATGATGCCACCTTTTATTCCTCTTTTTAGTCTGCAGAGTGAAAAAAGAGTAAAGGATTTGGGTGGTGAAACTTGGGCCCATGCTATCACTGACTGCATTTTATGCCTGGAGACTGTTACTTCATCTCTCTAACCTATTTCTAAAATGAGACAGCATCTGTTGCCCTCCCTCTGTGAGCTTTGGAGCAAGACTGGTGATTGGAATATTGCTGAAGTAAGTGGGTCCCTGGAGCTGGTGTCCCTTCCCCTGGGTTCTAGTTGGGGTCCTAGCTCCCTCTTTCTACTTCCAGGTTCCTCATTCAAATGTGCTCTCAGGAAAACACTGGAGAAACTCACACGGCGGTGAGTGTTGGACGGCTTCACACATATCCACTGTGTGTGACACTGGTAAGTGTCTCCCCCAAATCCATGGTGAAGCCTATGCCCCAGGGTGGTGGTATTGGGTGGTGGTATTGGGAGGTGTTGGAAGGTCTTCAGGCCAATGGGGGTGTGCCCTTGAGGGGGATTGTGGGACCTGGCCTCTTCTCTTTCTCTCTTTGGTTTCCTGGCCAGGAGGTGAGCAGTTTTGCTCTGCTGTGAACTTCCTGCCATAATGTGCTGCCTTATCACAGGCCCCAAAGCAATGGAGCCAACTGTGCAATGATGCATTACCAGTGTCACTGTGTTTTAACTGTTTTTACACTGTTGTTTTGTGGTGCCTCAGTCAGGAATAAGCTAACATGCTTCCTGACCATGTCCAGTGCTATGGACAGTCAACTCCATTGTGAAAATGAATGGGGCAAAAATGCAAATGATCTCTCTGGGAGGCAGCCTTTCTCTCTGATAGGACCTGTGTGCTTTCTAGGAATCGTGAGGCAGAGCCTTGCCACCAACAGCCATGCATGCAGGAACAGATGATCACACTGAGAAAGATGAAGCGACCCATGCAACATTCTTCAGGGGGTTCCTGGGTTACATTTGCAAGTGCTTCCAAATGTGAGAGATTTTTAGATGTGATTATTCAAGTCATGGGCACATGGTCAGCTCCCCCATACCTGGAATGGTCAAATAATGGTAATAAAGATGCTACATAGAAAAGTCCAACATAAATGGAATAAAAAAAAAAACTAGTGCATATTGCAGAAGGAAATACTGTGGAAGTAGAGGTAAGGGTTGGGTCTGCCAGCTTTTTCCTCTGTTTCTCTTGAACATGAAGCTCAGAGTTCAGAACCTAATGCTGGATGACACAACCCTACCCATCTAAAAAGAACGTTTAACAGGAAAACATTTTGCAAGTACATATTAAGTATTCTATGAACAGAAAGGGAGCAGGCTATTTCCTCAGAAAGACCCATCTACCATCATGAAATCCAGTCCCAAAAACTAACATTACCCTCAAACAGTCAATCAAGAAGATGAACTTGGTTAGATCATGGAACCTGGATTCCTGTCTTTGGGGTCCAATATTCTCAAAAGGCACTAAAGTTTCATAAGGAGGCTTT
Organism: Glaucomys volans; assembly: GCA_020662805.1. Lineage (NCBI taxonomy): Eukaryota > Metazoa > Chordata > Mammalia > Rodentia > Sciuridae > Glaucomys > Glaucomys volans. The sequence goes on from JAJEJO010004019.1 coordinate 5,231, forward strand.
GCATCTCCAAATCTCCAACTAAACCAAGAATTACTCTTTGGCTGAATAAATAATATCTCATACTTTTTCAAATGTATAAAGAAGATGTGATAATGGATATAAATATCTATTTAAAAATGGTTACTGAATTCAGGCGATGATGATGATTTGTTTTCTCAATCACAGGTATCATAAGCATTTTGCTAAGGTATACACGATTTGTGTGTGTGTGTGTGTGTGTGTGTGTGTGTGTGATAGGAACAAAATTTAGGAACCATTGACTTAGTGCTTCATGGTGCTTAGGACAGCAAGAAGTCAGTGTGGTCTGAAGTCATTAGGAAGGCTTCTGGAGGAAACGGAAGTGGAGCTGTGATTTGTCAATGTATTAGTTATCTGTTAGTTTATCATAAAGCATCCCCTAACCTCAGTTGGATAATTATGTTTTTGGGGGGGCAGAGGAGAATTGGGATTGAACTCCAGAGTATCATGCATTTTGGGCAAGTGCTCTACACTGAGCTGCATCCCCAGTTCTGTAATCATAATTTATTTTGCTATTGGTCTGGGTGTTGATCTGAGCTGGGCTCAGCAGGGCTTACTTAGGCATCTGTGCTTAGCTGTGGTGGCTTGGTTGATCTTGGTGGAGCTCCTTCCCAAATTTGGGGATTTTGTTCAGTCCACTGACTGGCTTGCTCTGCTCATCGTCCTATCCTCCAGCAGGCTAGTGGGACATGTTCTCATGATGCCATTGTGAGGACAGAGAAGATGGAGACAGAGTGAAGAACTCAAGGACCTTCAAGGCTTGACTAGAAAGTGTACACAGTTATTTTTACTTCATACTTTTGGCCAAAGCAAGTAATTAGACCAGGTTAAGTTTAAGGGGCAATATGCCATTTCTTGATATAAGTAGCTATAATGTCACAATGCAAAGACTGCAGATACTGGGAGCTGGTGGAGATATTTTTTGTAATCAGTCTACTATAGCCATTGAAACCAAGGAGCCTACTCGGGTCTGGCAAGAATCATGAGTTTTCTTGGTTGTATTTTGCAAACAGTGGTGTGTTGGGCTGTGTGGTATGGGAGAAAATAGGACTCTGAAATCCCTTTAACCGGAAGACCTTCTATTCTGCAGTGAGACTGCTTCATCTGTTCTTCAGATGTCTTAAAACACAGAGGAATGCCAATGAGAAGATTCTGGAACCTTGACTGGCTCAACCAGAAAGAGGCTGTGGTAATTGAATGGTGTTGGCCAGGGGAAAGAAAGTGGGGAAGGGACCTACAATTGTACCAGGCATGTGCCTCATCTTTGCCACCTCAGCCTCTGAGGATCTCTAGTTGTGTGAAGTGCTATCTTCTGCACACTCTTAAGGAAGAAGTGGGTATTTCCATGGGAAGCAAAATTCCATTGGTGGTAAGAACACAAGGTCTAATCTGCTGCTAAGATTAGAACAGGACTAACGGAACAAGGATTTTTGTGTGTATGTTCTGGTCATCATCTGAAACACTCGCATACAGTGATCGTATTGTTCAAAGGAAATTTCCTTCCCCTCAGTCCCAGCCATGAGTTGCTTTTTTAGAACCCTCTTTGTTTCCGATTTGCTGAATTATTCAGACTGTTAAAAAGCTGAGTGCATGTAAGAGCCCTAAATCAAGTCATCTGTCTAGAATATTTCCTTTGAGGAATGCTCCTTTTTTTAAATTCTTTTTCTCCCCCTCCCCCTTCTTAATGAAAAGACTTCAAAGGGTAAATTACTTTTCCTCTAATGGTACATTGGAAAGAAGAGTCAGCCTTTTGAAACACGTGTCTCTCTGTGAATGCCACAAAAAAAAAAAAAAAAGGCACAGTTGTTATCAGCTCCTGCCATCAAAATTCCTTAATTTCAAGAAGTATTCAGCTGTTTGAATGAGATTGCAGACTCCAGGGTTGTGTGTCTTGCGGGTGGTTTTTCTTGATGAAATGCAACAGCGTTTAAAAATGGATATGCAGCTCTGGGTGGGAAAATTGCAGACAAGCAAGAATGGGAGAGAGGGAGGGTGTGGGCAGGTAGAGATGGTGCAGGTTGGGAAGCAATGGGAGAAGGAATCACCCACCAAGCAGCAAACCGGTGACTCTTGTTCACATAGGTTAGCAAGGCACGCTGCATCTCTCCACAGATTTTGCTAAAATTGTTCAGAAGTAGAGTGGCTTTAAGCTTTCACAGCCAGGAGAGACGGACTTCTAGAAGAATATGAATCCATTCCACTCGGGCCATCTTTCCAACATTTCCCTTTAGCCTCATGCTTTAGAAAGTTCTTGCTTGTCCTTCAACACAAGTTTTCTCAGCCTCAGCAGTTATTTTGAGCTGGATTACTCTGTGTTGAGGGGGGTCTGAACTGTGCATTGTAGGATATTTTTGGGTCATCCCTGGCCTCTCACACTCCAGTAGTACATCTCTCTTCCTCATCCTGACAACCCAAACCATCTGCAGACATTGCCAAGGATCTTCTGGTGATGGTAGGGGGCAGGGATTCTCTCAGCTGAGAGCTGGCTACTTTAACACATTGAACCTCAAACTACTGAGAAAAATACAAATGGCTGAGAAAACCAAAGAGGCAGATAGAAATCATTGTTATCATTTCTTCAGTCAAGAAATCATTGTTATTTCTCTACTCACCCAACGAAGGAAAAGGACCTCCAATTTCTAGTAAGAAACAGATCATTCCTTCAGTTCAAATGGAGGAATGCTAACAAGACAGAGCCTGTCTCTTTAAGAAGTATTATAAACTCCATGTGTGCCTCTCAGTATGAAGGAAGTAAACAAGAGTCAGTCACATCTGGGCAATTTTTAAGAGACACAATACATAAAGAAAGTCTAGTAGTTGGAACCCACTGCCTTGACTCCCTCCCCTGCCTGGAGTCAACACTATTTAATGCTGGTGAGGATGTGGAGGAAGGAGAATCACTGTAGGTCACTGGTGGGACTGTAAGCAACAGCTGTGTGGCCAGCAGTATGAAGTTTCCTCAAAACACTAGGAACAGAGCTATATGACTCAGGAGTCCCGCTCCTGGGTGTATGTCCAAAGGAAAGAAAATCAGTGTGTTACAAAAACATCTGTTTTTCCATGTTCATTGTAGCACTATGCACAATAGCCAAGATGTAGAATCAATGCAGGTGTCTGTCAATAGATGAATGGATAAAGAGAATGTTACATATGTGCGTGTGTGTGTGTGTGTGTGTGTATACATATGTATGTATATGTATCTACATGTATAAATATATATGTATACATTGTATATATGTAACATTAAGTCTTATATATTCATATTCATAAAAATACATATATACAAGTACACACACATACCCAATGGAATATTATTCAGTCCTAAAAAGAATGAAATCTGATCATTTGTGGCAGCCTGGATGAACCGGGAAGACGTTATATTAACTGAAATGAGTCAGGAACGAAGCTTAAAAAACAAAAACAAAAACAAAAGTTTCTGATTTCATAATAGGGAGTAGAATAGAGGTTACCAGGGGCGGGAAAGAAAGGCAAGGTGGGGAATGGAGAGAGGATGGATACAGAAATGCAGTTGAGTAGAGGGATCAATTCTAATGTCCTACAGCACAGTTGGGTAACTGGTTGATTACGATTAATTGTAGATTTCAAAATAACTCATGGAGAGAATTCTGAATATTGCCAACAAAGAAATGTTACATGTTTGAGGTTATAGATAAGCTAATTATTTAATATACACATTGTAAACATGTATTGAAATATCACCCTGTACCCTATAAATATGTACAGGTATTATGTGTTAATTAAAATGTAAATATACACTAAAAATATCAAATATGTTCCATTTATGTATTGTTCTTACAATTTTGGTCAGAATGTCATGTGTGAGACCAAATGGAAGATTCACCATAGACACTGCAGGAGAATTAAGCTCACTTTCACCTTCATCTAGACTAGGGTCCCCTCACATTTGTGACCCTCTTGTGTGTGGCCAGATGTCTATCTCTGGCGTTTGCAGCACTTATGGTATCCCTATCTCTAAAGGATACCATTTCTCTACTGAAGCATAATAATTTCTTTAAGACCTAGCAATAGTGCTTATTTAATAGCCAGTGCACCAAAAGCCCTTAAGATTTAATTGATTAAGCCCTTACAAATTCATGATAGCTAAATGCAAATGGCCAGTTTCTAGCATTTTATGGTCACTTCCAACAGTAAGTTAATACCACAAAACTGATGGTCACTAAAAACAGTTTAGAAATTATACACAACAATAACTAATTTTCCATAGTATATGTTTTATTAATATGAACCAAGCAAGTAAAAGGACTTTCAAAGCATGTCTATGTCTAGAACTGAAATCATCACATAAATACATCTATACTTGGATATGCGTGTCTCCAAAGTACTGTGAAGGTGTTTTATAATGTGAGTGTGACTTCTGTTTGAACATTATTCATTTGTTCACTGTAATCAGTATGTTTTGGCACGATATATGTATGAATAATAAAAAGACAATGCGATGCATAACTATCTTTTATGCAAGAGGAGCCATTTTTTGGAGCATCAAATAAATGTTCTTCTGTAAAAATACACATTTTTTTTTTTAACTCCCATCTTACGTTTACTGACATCTCAAATAAACCCGGAGAAATAAAGCACTATACTGCTGGGAAATCCCTGTCACTTTGTTAGAAATCTCAGTGGAAAATGCTCTGGCAAACCATAAATATGACAGCTAATTTCAACAGCTACTGTCACCTACTATGCATGTTTCATTAACACAAGAAGCTGAACTGGGAATCTGAAAGACTGTAACTGAATTAATAAGCCCGCTTCCTTTTATGATGTTAGTTCCTCTAGGGCATGCTAATAATGGCCTCCTTGTTCTTCAGAGAGAGAATGTCAGAACACCAGTCAGAATAAGACTTAGGATGGGAAGTGACCCCTGTGCTTTTGGGTTCTACAGCACCTCTTTGGTCTGCGTTTTAATTTGATTACCTCACTTAAACATTTAAAGAAATGTATGGTCCAAGTAAGCCTTGAAGCTTTACCTCAGCCTCCCTATTCTAGCCCCCTGAACCCTCTATATTAAGGACACGGGGGAAAAAGTGACAAGTTTACCCTCAAAAGGAAACCATGTTTTTAAAATATTTATTTTGTAGAACAGATTTGTAGTAAATGACAATGAAGATCAGTTATATATTTGACTGGAGTCTCTCTCTCATGGTTTACACTGAATGGTGAGTTTCCTAATCAGGAACTGGTAAATTCATGGAGGGTGAACCAATCAAGACAGATGGGCCTCCTGCCCCACAGTGTGAAATGGAATCAAAACAGCTGCAGTTACTCACAGGCGAGAGAAGCCCTGGCTCAGAATGCAACAGATACAAGAAGTGGCCCCAAAGCAGAACCTTAGAGATGTTGTCTGATTGCATGGATTTCAGGAAATATCCCTGAATCATTGATTACATGAAAAAAAATTGATTACATGAAAAATTGAGCTAACAAATCAAACACAGCTAACAAATCAAACATCCATTACAAAAGAATTAATTTCATGCTTCCTTAAGTTTTGCATTCCCCTACGACACTTAAAATGCAATTGACTAAGTATTAAAGGCTAAAATCAAAGCAGTGCAAGGACTTTTCTTCCCTTGCTATACCATGTATTTTTTACCATGCTGGAGTTTGAACCCAGGGCTGGGTTTATGCATGCTGGTCAAGCACTCTACCACTGAGTTACATCCCCAGATATGGTTAACTGTTTTCTAAAAAATAGAAGTTACTTCAAGATGCAGTTTAATTTATCAAAATGGGAGATTTTACAAATCTTTTCCAAAGTTAATTTTATTCACAGAATCTTGGTGCTGGTGCCAAATCCATGTGTGGTGACAGGTTGTGCATGGCTCTGCCGGACTCTGCACACTGTGGGAGGAGAAATCCAAGGGATACAGTCCGTGCCTGGCACAGGTGGGCTCAGAACCCAGCACTTCTTTACTCACTTAAATGAAAGTAACAGTAAGTTTGAATGCAAGGGGAGTTTGGTCAATTTCTTAGCTTGAGATGCTATAACAAAGTACCGCAGACTAGGTGGCTTATAAATATCAAAAATTTATTTTGCACGGTTCTGGAGACCAGATATGTGAGATCAGAGTGTCAGCATGGTCAGGTTGGGTAAGGACTTGCATCTGAGTTGCAAACTGTCATCTTCTCTTTGTGTCCTCACGTGGTAGAAAAAGAACTAGTAGCTCTTTGGCAGCTTATAAGAGCACTAATTTTATTCATGTGGGTTCCACTATCATGACATAATTGTATTCCAAGGACCCCACCTCCCAATAGCATCACATGAGGAGTTAGGATTTCGGCATATGAAATTTGGGGAGACACAAACATGCAATCCATTGCATGCAATTAATACCAAACTAAGTTATTCTAGAATGTTTCTATTTGTATTAGAAAAATAATGATACCCCTTTAATTGTTTTGGACGTTTGAACACACATATAACCACCTAACACATGCAGGATACCAAATGTCAAATAATAGTGGCAAATAATAGTACTATCCAACCATATCCCATTCATTAGCAGATATGGGACTTGAATACCTGAAACAATTATAGTTAAGTTTTTCACTTGGAAAAATCCCAACATTGTGTTCGGTTTTCTGTATTGTGTATTCCGAAGCTGAGTTTGCAGCCCTGTTATGTCATACAAATCAATTCACCAACACCTCCAGCATCAGTTTTCATGCGGAAGAAAGCAATTAAGATTTAGAGCAGGTGCTGCTTTGACTCTTAATTATAAACCCTGTGGAACACATTGAAATGTGCAGGACAATTCTGAGAAACATCTCACTTTAAATTGGAAAATGTTTCCTTGCTTTTTAAGGGGATAGCCAAGCCAATTCCGACTGTAAATATTTTAATGTATGGAATAAAATTGGAGGCTTTCTGAAACTTACATTATGGATGGAGTCGATTCTATTAAACAAGTCTATGAATGAAACAGGAGGTTGCAAACTATTCTTATTTACCAAATTTAAAAAAAAATGATATTTGAAATAAAATTTAAAAGGCAGCCCAAATATAGAAAGGAGGTCTGCGGCCTGTGGTGGGTGTGGCTTTGGGGTGTCTCAGCTCCATGAAGGGAACAACATGGTGGCAGGTGTACTGGGTCCCTTCAGTCCCATTCGGAAGAGTGAATGTGGGCATTTCCATCCCCAGAGGCAGTTCTCAGCCAGGGGGAGTGTGGAATGCCCCCCAGAATACTAGTTAGTGATTAGTTAAGCATCTTGACAGCACCCCCCTGCCTCTGCCCCACATCACTGGGACAAGCCATGCTAAAAAAGATATGGCATTTACAAACAGGCAAGAGAGACTCTCAAATGCAAATGTGAGCCCAATCTGAAATCACATAACCTTTTAGGTAAACAAACCTAAGAGATACACCCAAACTTATAAATAAATGAACTGAAATAAAAGGAAACAGAGTTAATAGAGGAATTAGAAGGAATCATGAAAAGACAGGGTATTATGAATAATAACTTCAGAAGGAGTAGGAGAGCACACATCCCTGAAGCAAAAACAGGTTGAGTGAATAAAAATCAGAGGAGTTGGAAATAAAAGTCCTGATTACTGGACTAACAATTTCAGTAGGTGAACTAATAGAGCAAAGGGTAAGAGCAATATGCTGGAGAACGGAGCTAAGAAATGCTCTGAAAATTCAGTTCAAAAGACAAAAAGAGGGAAAGTAAGAAAGGGAATTAAAAGTTTTACCTGGGCGCGGTGACTCACACCTGTAATCCCAGAGATTCTGGAGGCTGAGGCAGGAGGATCGCAACTTCAAAGCCAGCCTCAGTAATTTAGCAAGGCCCTGAGCAACTTAGTAAGACCCTGTCTCAAAATTAAAAACTAAAAAAGGGTTGGGGATGTGGCTCAGTGGTAAAGCACCCCTGGGTTCAATCCCTGGTACCAAAAGAAAAAAAAAATTAGAGAACATCTCCAAATTGTAACATCTACCTAAGGAAGAGACCGGACAGAAGAGGGACAAGAAAATTTTAAAGATAGAAGACTATTTCCCTGAGCAGAAAGCACAAATAGTTGAACTTTGTTTCTACTCTCAGACATTAAGTAAATCCGCAACTACAATAAAATAACTGGGTTATATTTACCTGCTACATATTCTTGGGAGGATAAAAAGCCCAAATCAACAAGATAATGCAACGGTATG
>JAJEJO010004019.1:13837-110698 GCA_020662805.1 Glaucomys volans
ATATATGTATATATGATGGAATATTACTCAGCTTTAAAGAAAAATGAAATTCTGACATTTGATGGTAAATGGATGGAGTTAGAGAATATCATACTAGATGAAATAAGCCAAACCCCCAAAACCAAAGGCCAAATGTTTTCTCTGATATGCAGATGCTAATTCACAATAAGGATGGGGGGATAGGGAAGAATAGAGTTACTTTATATGAGGTAGAGGGGAGTGAAGGGAGGGGAAGGGGTATGGGGGAAGGAATGACAGTAGAGTGAAACAGACATTATTACTTCATGTACATGTATGAGTGCATGACTGATGTGATCCTGCAATATGTATAATCAAAAAAATGAGAGATTACACTCCATTTATGTATCATCTATCAAAATGTATAAAAGCATTCTGCTGTCATGTACAACAAATTAGAATAAAAAAATTTTCAACACTAAAGGGTACATAAATAAACTAAGAAAAATACAAGACCTCTCAAGGAAAAAAATCAGAACAGAACTTTTCCAGATATTATTGCATATTTTATAACTTATGAACAATTATGAATGAAGTTGCAGATAATTTTTGTAGTGTACTCTGCAAAAATGTCATTATCAGAAGTTTCATATACTTGATGGAACATTTGAATTTTATTTTCAATAAATATTTTCATGGATCAAAAAAAAGATATAATGGCGTGGTGGTGCACACCTGTAATCCAAGCAACTTGGGAGGCTGAGGCAAAGGATCTTGAGTTCAAATCCAGCCTCAGCAACTTAGCGAGGCCCTAAGCAACTCAGTGAGACCCTGCCTCTAAATAAAATACAAAATAGGGCTGGGGATGCGGCTCAGTGGCCGAGTGTCCCTGAGTTCAATCCCTGGTTCCACAAAAAAAAAAAAAAAAAAAAAAAAATAATGATGACGCAGAAAGACTGAAAAGGTTTTCAAAACTCATGCTGACAAAAACCCTCAGTGTAACATTAATATCATACAAAACAGGATCAAAGCATAAATAAATACATAAAGCATTAAAAGGAACAAAGAAGGTATATTTCATTGTGAAGATGGGCAATTATCCAGGAAATTATAGCATGAGACAATGTGACCAGCTAATTGCCTGAGCTACAGAAAGCAAGAACTGGCACAAAGACAAAGAAAAATAAACAAATCTACAACCCAAAGAGAAATTTTAAAATATTTCCACTAAAATGGGATTTGAATAACACAAGTAAGACAATCTAATATGTACATATTATTGGTTTCAAAATAAGATTTACACACACACAAGGATGTAGACATAGTAGATATACACATATTTTAGACATACATGGGAAATTCCTAAAACTATACATGTCTGAGTACAGAGAAAAATCTCTGTGAATTCTGAATTTCCCAATCAAGCAAAATTTAAACAGGCTACCTTCATTAATCATTATGCAATAAAATGATTACTAAAGAGATAGAAACAAAAATTTAACATGATCCAATCAGAATTTAAAAACTCAAAAACCTGTCCAGTTCAAGGAAATATTGAAATGGAAAGTATTTCTAGCTAATTAGAAGTGAAGAACAATAAGCAAGACATATCAAAACTGTCAGTGTGCTGGAAATGCTCAGAGGAAAATGCACAAACTGAAATGCCCATATTAGAAGATGAGGCAGGATCCCTTAATTGGAGGAGTTTGAAATGCCACTCAAATGGGCTTACCCCAAATGGAAAACCTACTGGTTTATGTTATTGAAGAGTTCAGGGTGGACTTCAGACAGAGTTGGATCCAGGTGTTTAAATAGAAATCAATTCCTCTTTCTTCTCTGTTGCTTTTGTTTGCAGGTAGACCCCTCCCTATATGGTAGAAAAAATCATGGTCACCTGCAGTACCCAGTCTGTACATTCTCAATTCAGCACCCCAAGAGAAAGAAAACCTTGCTAAGAGACTGGAGTGCAGAATCCATGCCAATGTGACTCTTCAGAATGAGGAGTCCATTCTCTCCCCTTAAAACACAAGCATTAAGTGGAGATGGGTAGAAAAAAAGAAGGCTAATTCAAAGGGAAAGGCTGAATATAGAAACACAAAGCTACTTCTCAAGGAGTTGAGAGGATAGGAAAGAAAACCCCGAAACACAACTCACCAGGCAAAATGTTACAAAATATGAAAAAGCAGCGAAATTAACAAACAAAACGAAAACTTCATATTTTACAAAAGACAAAAGAGACAAATCTTTGGCAAGTCTCATCAACAAGAGTGTAAGCACATGCACAAGCAAAGTTAGACTGGTTTCAGGAAGACTTGGATTTTTAAAACTATGAAGGAATATTTTTGGTGACTCTGCCTTATGTAAAATAGAAAATATAAATGAAGGAAATGGTTTTTGGTGAAGATAAAAATTAACCAAATTTTTTTTTTTTTTGGTACTGGGGATTGAACCCAGGGACACTCCACCACTGAGCCACATCCCCAGCCCTATTTTGTATTTTATTTAGAGACAGGGTCTCACTGAGTTGCTTAGGGCCTCGCTAAGTTGCTGAGGCTGGCTTTGAACTCACAATCCTCCTGCCTCAGCCTCCCAAGTGCTGGAATTACAGGCGTGCACCACTGCATCCGGCAAAAAATTAACCAAAATTTAGCTTTTCGAAGATCTGACATACAAACACACACACACACATGCACACACACACACACCCACACACTCTGATAAATGTGAAGCTATAGATGCCTAATAAGTGCCACTTGGTTCAGCCTTTTGCCAAGTGCATGCTAACAGACTCTCAAGAAGAGATACCACCAATATGTATGAACTGCCCCTGAGCTTGGAAAGCAGGAGATCCTTCGAGTTCACTTCAGAGTAACTCTAATGACAAAACAAGGGCAGTGAGAGAAGATCAGGCAAATCTCACATATGAATAATGGTTAAAAATCCTAAATAAAATAGCTATAAAATTGACTCCTGCAATTAATCAGATCAGCAAGACTTAACATACAAGGGTAGACAACATTACATTAACTGGTGATTACAGATTGACAATTTCCACAAAGGACTCCTATTCTCGGGGACATAGCTCTGTGGTAGGATGTTTACCCAGCACACATGAAGTCCTGCTTTCAACCCCAGCACTGCCAACAAAACAACAACAACAACAACCACACCAAACCCTAAAATCTCTACACACAAAAAAGCAAAAACTTCCTATTGTCAATAGAAACAAAAAGTAAAATGCTTAGGAATATCCTAGTAAGAAATACACAAGAACCAAAAGGAAAAATCTATACCATTTATAGAAAGGTATGCAATGACTTCATACACGGCTATTCCAAGTTCCTGTATTTGAAGACGTTTCATCATCTTCTCCCCCTTTTTTAACCTCTGTGCTTCTTGTCTTGCTCCAACTACCTGCCTACAGGAAAGGGAGCCACCTCCTTGCTTGAGAGGAATGGTCCTCGGGTCTAAATAATTTGGGAACTAGGGCGACCGTCTGCTCCTGAGGGGTCTGCTGTAAGGTCAGTGGGGTGGATTCTTCTGAACATATTACATCTCCATATCAAGCTGCTTCATTCTCTCTCAGGAAAGCAAAGACTCTTTGGACCTTTTTGCATGACAAGTCTTAATTGACCAAGTGTCCATTCTCAGAATTTCTGCTTTCCAAAAACTGCATGCTCATTTTGGGGAAAGGGAATGTTTCTGAAGCCATTTTCAGGGACAAAACAATTGTGCATTCTGTTTCCTGTCACTTCTCCCCTTCACCACTCAGCTGTTTCCAACACCGGTGAAGAGTAGGGTGGGGTGGAGGGTTGAAGACCCTTAGTGATCACATGAGGTTGTGTTAGAAGTCCCGACCTCCTGACCTCCCCTGTGCAGTCCTTTTCAACAGCAGCTGGACATGCTCCGGAGATGGGGTCATCTTGCTAGCTGCATCGACTCATCCTCCTGACCATGGCCCACATGCTACCCCTCAGATCCCACACTGATTTGAGAACCCTCTGACCGTTGCTAAAAAAAGTCATAATCTGTTTCATTTCTCTGAGAATTCCTCAGAAACTCCAAACAGGAGGGGGTTATGCTTGTGGAGACTCTAATCCACCGGGACCAAAAATTTATCATTGTCTCTATGCATCTGCCATTTCTGTGTCTTTTTTCCCTACTAGTTGATCTTCTCCCTTAGTTTTCAGTGTTTCCTCTTTCTTGCCTGCTTCTCCTCTCTCTTCCTAAGCCCCTTCAGGACTTGATAAGTTCACACCCACACTGCCCTTGGGGGGTTTTGTTTGTTATTATTTTTATTTGTATGGAACTTCCTTTCCCCAACTCCCATCCCCTATCACAGGCAACCTGATTCACAGTTTTCTTGAATTGGGGCCAATAAAGACATTATCTTTGGAGTATTAGTTCCCATTTCCTCCTGGCAAACCCTTCTCTCCAGCCCCCAGCCTCACCTCAGGCAGCATTTTCTGGGGCCAAAGAGCCAGTATAGGAGAGAGCTAGAAAGGAGGCAGAGGGTAGCAAACTCATGTCCCACAGGGGACAGGCAGGTGATCTAAGCAAGCGAATGGGCCAGATGGCAAACTGGCAAGCGTGGGCCTCACTAAAGAGAGCAGCTGCTACCCAGCTCCCCTGATCAGTGCCAGGTGGGAGTGTGGACTGAGAGCTGCCAGAGAGCTCAATTTTTAAGAAGAAGCCAGAAATATCTCTGTTATCAGAGACATCATAGGCTGCCCAAACCCTGTACAATACTTCAGCTAGACTTGGAAACTTGCAGGAGCTAATTACTGACTGTAGCTCAAACCTTTAGCTTGGTGAAGATTGCTATCGCCCACCTGGGGAATGGTACCCAAACAAAGCAGAGAGCAGATGGGAGTCCAAGGTGGGAGCCAGCCCTCCCTCCCTTTTCTCCCTAAGGAAGGACTTGGCAGAACAGCTGACATCTTTCATGCAGTTAAGATGTGTCAGGTGCTACGTTAAGCACTTTACACATGTTATCCCACAGAATCCTCACAGTAACCGGGAAAGTGGGATCGCAGATTGAGCAAACAGAAACACAGGATAACCAGTAAAGTTTGGACTTTTGCTTGGGATATACTTATAAAAATTCATTTGCTGTTTTTTCTGATATTCACAATTCACTGGGCATCCTGTGTTTCATCTGGCGGTGACACATGAGAGCTCAGGACTATCTTACCCCATTTACAGAAGAGGGGATGCTTTGGCAGGACTCAGAATCCTCCAAGTCACTCAGCTAGTAAACAGTGGTCAGGATTCAGAAGTCAAACTCTGACCTGGTTTGATTTCTAAGCCCACTTTGTCTCCATCTCAATTTTCTCAAACTTTAGTTCATTGATTTTGTAGGCCCAGGAGTTAGGCAGTAATTGATAACTTAAGTTTTTAAAAAAATTTAGTTTTTATTCTAACGATTATATCAAACACTTGCTTATTGATCAGCTATGCAGATAAACAGTTGGATCCCAATTTGAACAAACCAATTATAATAAAACATTTAATGAGCATTTGGGAAATTTGAAAACAGACTAGATATTTGATGACATTGAAGAATTAAGTCTGATAATGGATTGTGAGCTAGTCTTTTGTTTAAACGTTGACCTTATCTTTTAAAGATACTTGCTGCAATAAATATGATGCCTGAGAGTTGCTTGCTCTGTAATAATACCAGGAAGGCATAAGTGAAGGGTAAAAACAAGATTGGCCATTAATTTTCACTGTTGATGCTGGGTGATAGGTATGCCCATCAACTACTTATATCACCTATGTATCTAAATGTGTGTGTGCGCACGTGTGTGTGTGTGTGTGTATATATATACACAAACTATTGTGTTTGTGTGAGTGATACTAAGGATTGAATCCAGAGCCTCCCTCATGCTAAGCAAATGCTCTACACTGAGCTCTATCCTCAACCCTTAATTTTGTATATATTTAAAAATTTTATAATATAAAGTAAAAAAATGTATCCATTGTGCAATTACAGTTTGCAACTAGAGGATGTTTTCATGAAATAGATTAGTTTCTTAAATCAACATTGCTCAACGAAGGTCTAAGTATTCTTGGGGATTATGTTTTCTTTGTAATGGGTACCGACCTGTATCTTTCAACTTTGAGAAGTGCTGTTTCTCCTCCCCCTCCTCCCTCTCCTTCCCCTCCTCCTCCCCCTCCCCCTCCTCCTGTCCCTCCCCCTCCTCCTGGCTTTCCTTTCCCTGCTGGCCTGGAGCTCCTCTCTTGCCCCTGCCGTCCTTGCTGTTCCCTGGACGGGTTCTTCCTCACAAACCTCCCTTCCTTCCCAGCCTGCTTCTGACTTGCCTGGAGCCTGTTTGTTCTTAGTCCAGGTTTCTTCTCAGTCCGGCCCTTGTATTCTCTTCTTCTTCCTCACTATTAAATATATAAAACACAGAAGAAATACTCCCCAAATTTTAGGGATATTGGAAATCCATTTCTTTGAAGTTAAAAAGATAAAAGATCTTTTTTAGAATTTTTATTTCTGGGGGCGGGGGATGCGAGATTTCTGGACCGAGCAACCAGACGGCTGTGTGACTTTCTAATATACAATGGAGGAACTTCCAAGACTGCTCTCGGTTTTATAAAATAACAAGCATGGCAGAACTGGGAAACCTTCTCATTACTCAAAAAAATGTTAGGCAAGGTGACGACGACTACAGTGGGCTCCGGCTGGTGCTGTAACCTCGGAGGAGGCTGCGACTGCAGAGCTTCCTAATAAGAACATGTCCTACTCTTTGATGGGAACAGCAAGCATTGCCACTGGCTGCCTGCCAAGAGTATGCCTCATTGTCATCTGTGTGTGTTCCAGCCTTTAAAGGCAGGAGTGACTCTGTCACTCTTAGAGCTTCCCATACTGGGCATAAGCAATGGTAACGGGAAAGGAAGAAGGAAGGCAGGCAGAGCATTACACAGTGTGCAAAAGTGGTATAGAAACAGAGAAGCATTGAATATGGTAAGCAGTGGCAGGAGGTGGGAAACTGCCCGCAGGTGGCACTTGGGGCCATTTGTGCTGTGGAGAGCACTTGCTTCTTAAGAGTGTGCCCTGAGATGCTGATCCCCCTGTTGCCAGGTGACCACACTGGAGCCAGGTGGTTAGAGACCCATGGTTGGTCATCTTCATTGAGAACAGCTTTGTTGGGGGAATCTGAATTAGCTACAGCTGACCTCAGTGTAACATACAAATGTCACCATTTTCCATGAGTTTCATGATTTGGAAAAACATGTGTGAAGTTTTTATTTATACTTGCACAAACATAGCCAACCAGACCAAGACAACCTTGCCATTTATTACTCATTAGTTCACACTCTGTGTAGGAAGAGCTTCAATTCCAAGACTGCAAACCTGCATGGGTTACCATGCTGAGTTGATCCCACCTGGGTACTAGCAATGTTGACATAACCATTAGATGTGTTTGCAAGACCTATCCTGGTGTTTTCCCCACTAGATCCACTAAATCTACTCAGTGAATATAAGGAAGTCATTACCCTTGCTATATCCCATAGTATAGGCACTGTTCTGTCAGAGACTGGAAAATGATTTTGTATGTGTTTAAGTACTTTTAAATACTTAGGGGGAAAAAGTGAGATCCCTTTACACATTTCAACAATTTTAAGAAGCCTAATAGAGTTGTTGAGAAGAAAAACATTTCAATGTACAAGCATAGAATTAATACAGTGATGTAAAATACCTGATAAGAGAGGGAAAAATGACTCACTAAGGAAAGGAAGTTGGGCATTTGCCAGGTAACATCAGATAGTATGTGTCACTCTGTATCGATAATATACCTTTTTTAGTTTTCCTGGTTTTTTTTTGTGGGGGCAGGAAGGTGGGCAAAGGGGTCATCAATGACAAATAGCATAACCTTGTTAGCAAAGAATAGGAACTCGGAGGAGGGAGCTGAGCTGGGACTGCCTGGAAAGGATGTGAGATCATGAGATTAGCAGATTTCGGGAAGGAATCAGCAGCACAGTGAGGTCAGCCTGACCACCAAGTCACTGCCAGCTTCTCTATCAGGACTGGATTTGTAAGCAGGCCAGGCCTAAACCTTTATTCTGCAGCACTTCAGGATGGCAGAGAGGAAGTGAAGTCCAAATGGGAATGCCTAGGAGCCCCAAACCAAGCAGGAGACAGACATGGGTTAAATGAGCTTCTTGGAATTTAAATCAAGTGGAAAGCAACAGGCTGGAGGTGGGACCCTGTAACATTTTCTTTTTTTCCATTGTCACAGTAGTACCACTGTCATGACCTGAGTGTGGTTTAGCTATAGCCTCTCTCCTGGCTAGGTGTAGTGGATCTAGAACTAGCAGGTGTGCAGTGATGACCTCAGAGTAGTAAGGTGTGGTGACAAGTCCTCTGAGCCACGGGGCCACCACCAGTTCAGGGCAGAAAGAATGAACTTAAGGTCTCTAGCAGACCTTAAGTTGTCAGGCGTTTAGCAGGAAGTTCAGAAACACAAACATGGACTTCCTTGTGAGATTCAGAGAAAGACTCTCCTGTTAGAGCTGGACCAGACACTGTCCTTAGCAGGGCTTCTCAAATTTTAATATGTGCAAAAATCATCTGGAGATCTTGTTGAGATGTAGAGTAGGGGTTCTGAAGTTCTAGGGTTGGCGAGAGATACTGCATTTCTAAGGAGTTGACCAATGGGGCTGGCATTGTTGAAAACAAAGTACCCTGACCAACATGCTCAAATCTAGGCTATTCCCAGGAAAGATTTTTGAGCCAAAGAGAAGCCAAAGGCAATTAGCACACTAGTTTTTCCTTGAGCCTGGGTGTGGCCAGGTTTGGATTAAATAATGATTTTTAACAGATTAAGGATTGGTGCTAAGGATAACAAATTGTGCCTAGGTGCCTGTTTTTCTTCAGTATTTGATCTCATGGATTAATTTGTAAATGTAGCAGGTTTATATCTGTATTTGTTTCAGTTAGAAAAGAGTTAAAAAATTTTTTAAATTGGTATGTAGAAACTTTCAGTAAATACATTTACTGGGTGAAAACAAACAAGTGAGAATCCATTGCATTTTCTGACTTAGCCATACTAATAGAAAGCACTTGATTTCAAATGGAAATGCCACAATCAAAATAATCATTTGCACAGGATGGCAGCTAACAGGAACATCCCCTTGCTGTGGATACAGCCTTGCTGATGTCTGAAGTCTACTCAAGTTGACTTCCTTGGATTTGGTGAATTTTTGAAACACATAAACCTGTATACACACACACGAATATGTGTTTCCTATAAAAGCTGACCTCCCAGGGGCCCTGCCAGCAGGGAGGAATGATAGTAATCTCTCAGAGGTGCCCAAATCCTAAATCACAAAGAAGTGAGTTATTGGGACTGGACATGAGGTATAATATGGTAATTGATGGTTGTCAAAGGGACCTAAACAACATCTGCCCAGCCAGAATTCAACATCTGCCCAGTTGGAATTCATTCTCGGACAGCTGATTGTACTGGTGCTGGGTGCAAGGTGATTATGAGGGGTGAACGCCCTTGCTCCCTGGAGCTTCTTATCCCCTCTTCCTGCAGACACTCATGAGATATTTTTCAGTGCACTGATACCAATGTTATTTTTGAGCCACTGTGATAAAGTGGTAATGGAATGTAATTCATTCTCATTAATATATTATAATGTGTATGAATTTTCAAATTGGAAGGAACAATTCCATAGGCAAAGAATTGAAATTGGATCTGTGATGAGACTTCTTAGTCATTTATCTACAATGCTTATTGGTATTAATTGCTCCAGACAGCAGTCTGTGTAACGTGTTTATAAGAGACACTGGGAAGTAGGGCCTAAAAATGCTTCCCTTAGCAACTTCCATCAGATATTCAGATGAGATTCTTATCCTAATTTATAACAGTTCAGAATCATACCCACATAAGGGACAAAGTTAATTAGATTTCATGGTTAACGTTACACTACTTGTAGCTTGAGTGGAAGTTTAAACAAAGTCAAAATAGCAACATCAGAGCAACAAAGGACAATACCCTGAAAAAAATCTGCACTCTTGATTCAGGGAAAGGAAGAATAGGTTGCTACAGCAGACCCAAATCACTTGGTTCAAGTTGACCAAATAAGTGAATAAAGGGTTGGTATCCTCTGTGGGTATTGGAAACAGGCCACCAACCTTGCTCTCCAAGTCCAGGAACAGGAAACAGGAAGAGAAGCAAGATGCAAAGGACTTCTGTGTTCTCTGTTCGAGATCCTGGATCTATTTGCTCTTTGCCATCCACAAGGCCATGTAGAAACTGACATGTCTTTACCTGGTGCTTTTCTTGGTCACTGTCCACTATACAACAATTCCGACCCTTCTTGGGGGTTTTGAACTAGGGACCTGGAGGTGAAACCAGCTCCTCTTTGCTGTTAGATATGGAGTTTAAGAGCTCTCAGTTGTCACATTTCCCACCATGTGAAAGAACTGGTTTACAGTGAGAGACAGGGATGAAGAGGGTCTGGGTCACCTTTCACCAGCCCACTTCTCCTCCTTCCCTCCAGTTGTCATCTGAACATCTCACATACTCTAGTGGCTCCCTGCTCTCTCAGGAAAGTCACACCTTGTCTATTTATCTTAGTTGGCTCCCTTTCTCCAACCTCTCTTCTTCTCGGCGTCCTCATCTTTTCCACATTCCAGACACCTGGGATTAATCCTGCACCCCAAATACCTATTCTAGCTCTTTCCCAGGCCTTTCCATATTGAGGTTCTTTGTGGGAACCTCTGTGTGCTTCTTCTTCTGGGAGGTTCTCTTCCCAAACTTACTTGGTTAATTTCTATTCAACATTTAGACCTAAGTTCACATGCTGTTGCCTTGGACCTCAATGACCAGGCTAGGTGTCCCTCCTGGGTACTCCTGTAGCCACCAGGATTTCCTGCTATAGGTAGCTTCCAGAATGAATAGTGTATTAGTCAGGGTTCTCTAGAGGAACAGAAGCAACAGGAAGTATGATTATAAAAAGGGGATTTATTAGATTGGCTTACACGACCAGAAGCTGGATAGTCCACAATGGCCATCTGTAGGCTGGAAAGCTGGAAGAACCAGTAGCTGTGAGTCCAAGATGCAGAAGCCCCAGAACAAGGAGCATCAACAGTGCTACCCTAGTCCAAGACGAAGGCTTCTGGAACCTCCCTGGAGAATCACTGGCAGAATCTGTTTTGGAAGAGTGAAGAAGGGAGAGTCGATACCCTCAGATGATTGAAGCAGCAATCAAGAACCCATTAAGAAGAATCAAGCTTGCAACTGCATCTGCTTCCTTGTTCTTCCAAATTTTATTCCATCCAAGCCACCATCCTGCCCACACTTAGGGAGAGGCTCCACTTCAGTTCACTATCCCACATTCCAGTCATTCCTAGACACACCCTCACGGACACACCCAGAGGCCTCTTAATCATTGGCACCTCTCGATCCAATCAAGTTGACAATTCAAATGAACCATTAAGCATAGTAACCATCTATTTGTCCTACTATACTGTAAATTCTTTGAGGCCAGGCTTATCTGGATTATCATTTTAATTCCAGTGCCCAGTATGTAGTAGACACTCAGATATAAGCGAAAACTATTCCATTATTACTTTTTCAAAATACTAAAAATGGGACCCCTTTGATATTGAGCCTTCAACTCCATCTTTTATGGAATTTACAATTTCCATATTTCCAAATACTCAGGTCCAAGAGATTAAATTGTATAATCAAGATATAAAATGGGATATGTGAATGAAACTCCCATCAGGCTTCCAAGTCTCACCAAAGGATGACCTGACCATTGGAAGGAGGAAAAGAAAGAAAAAGGAAAGGAGCAATGAAAGAACGACTTTAACCTACTTGGAAGTGAATATTAAAATGTATTTTGTTCTCTCCCATCTCAAATACTACGCAGAAGTTGTTATTATTGTGTTAAGTTCTATTATACATTATTCACCATTGTTCTGTCCTGAACATGGAAACCTTTTTTGGACAATTGAGTTATAGCAGGAAACGAGGGTTAGGACACCAAAATCTGGAAGCATCATTTTATTAGTGGCGCCATGGCTCAGAGAAAGAATTCCCAAAATCTGAGCCCTGAGCATTGGCATTTTACTTTATACATAAGCAAGTTTGGGGTACATCAAGGCAAGGGAGTTGGTGAAATTGTATTGAAGGATACATTCTACAATCCTTATATGGGTACATGCTTGTCAACAACCTGGGGACTCTTAACTCATGCAGTTTGGGGACTTTTACTGCACTAACCCTAAAGGGGGATTGTTCCATCTCTGTTGCTTTGCTTCCTACCTCTGTTACTGTGGTTGTCTGTAAGGCACCTGTTAGCCACTGCAAGCCTCTATGGTTAAATGTCAGTAAGCAGAGCAGCAAAACTAACAGAGCCTGTCAGCTCTGAAAACTGCTAAAGGTCCTAGGTTACAATACCACAGGGTCACTGCCCTGACAACAAAAACTTATCAGAATACAAAATAGACAGCCTTGGTGTCCACCCAGGGTGGAGATGGTCACTATGGTCCGAGACTTTGTCATGAGTTTTTAGTTTATATGGGAGCCTGGAGCAGAGGTTATCAAGAGACACAAATAAAACATTAGGCATCTAACTCAGCTAATCCCAGAACATCATTCCTCCAAAAGTTCCCTGATAATAGAATTATAAATCTAGATAGATAAAATATTCCCCTAAATACCAGTCTACAATTTGAGAACAGCCCCAACCCAGAACTGCAGTCTTGCATTCCAACTCTATCAGTGTGTGAGGGAGCAGAGTTTCTGGAAGCTTCATAGCACTAAGTGACATACTTGGGGCCAAAGCACTGACAGCAGCACCTATTTATCTCCTCAGGATCATGCTTCACATTCCTGGTGAATGAAGGTCCAAGTCCAGCCAATGAAGGTCCCCCCTCCCACCATGACCAACTCAACTTCTACCCATGTACTATTCTTCATTCTGCCACCTAGCCCAAGCCATCATTATTCTTCCCAGTATTAGCTCCCTTTTCAATCTCCCTACTTCCATCCTTTTATTATTTATTTTCATATCCCATTTATTTACCCCATGCAGCCAAAGAAATCATTTGGCAAAGATGAACTGGATTATGTTACTTTACTGATTAAAACTTTTCCAACACTCCCCATTGCATTTTAAATAGAATGGAAATTCCAACAAGATCCTGCAGGATCAGGGCTTTGCCTATCCCTTCCATCTCAGCTCTTGCAATATCCTCATTGCCCAAAGTTTTCATTTGCAATGACCTTCATTCAGACCCTAGATTAAAGGAAATGAGTTCTTTCTGATCTCAAGCTCTCATCTGCTTGTGTCTCTGGCTATGTGGGCACCATGATCCACTCCTTTGGGTCTTACTCAGCTTTATGCTCCTTAGAGATCTAAGTGTTGCACCATAATTTTCTTTTACTCTACCCTGTTTTTTTTTTTTTTTTTTTAGGAATATAAACAATTTTTAATTATATGTATTTTTAATTTTGATTTGCTATCTTCACATTTGAGTAAAAGTTTCATGTTAGTGGCTCTGTTTGTTTTGATATGAAACTTTCACTCAAATGTGAAGAGAGCAATCAAAACCAATCTGCTGCCAAGCACAGAATGAAAGTTTGATAAATCTTTATTAATTAACAAATGTATTTAATGATTGTGTTAGCACTTATTAGATGTATATTGTATATTCAAAATGTTGAAATCCTTTCCAGAAATACTTATTGAACATCTACTGTGTGCTAAATAGTGCCAAGTACTTTATCATGTATTGAAGATGCACAGAAGTCCCTGTCTTCAAAGGGTTTACAGTCTCATACAGAAGTACTGGCAAAAGGTATTATAAAATCTCATTAAAGAGAAATATCAGACTTCTACAGAGACCAGAAGAGTAGCCAGCTCTCCTCAGAGACTTGGAAAAGGCTTCCAGAAGCAGCATCATCCAAGATGCATGCTCCCAGGCAGGACATGATTTATAAGACCCAGTGCAAAATGAACATGTAAAGGCCCTTATTTTAAAATTTCTAAGAATTTCAAGATGATGACAGCAGACAATTCAACCCAGCATGAGACCTTTCTGAGCCTTTGTTCCTATGTGACTGTGAAGGTCACATGTCCTTGAAGCTGGGTGGGGCTATCTGGGTCCCTAAGACATGGTGATATAGTGTGGACATACAGGTGTTAGGCACCCTAGCATTGCAGTGTGAAAAGGAGTCTCATTTTCTGGTTTCCTGTTTGAGAGAGGAATACATTAATTTCTCAATTTAGAGTTACATTTTTGAGGCTGAAAGAGGTGAAATTTGGAGGAGAAACTAAGCAAAACCTGTGCATCCTGAAGCAGCGATACTATTCTCAGCTGGGGCCACCCAGGTGGGCAATCACATAGGCACTGCATACACGGCAGCTGCCTGGAGGAATTCCCCAGGAGTCCATCAGATCAGCAGAATTTGCTTCCAACCAAATTGTTACCAGCATTTGAGCATGCTTACCTACTCTCCTCCCTCCCTTTCATTCATCCTCTGACCTGCTCCAAAAAAATCGGATGATTGGAGGCTGAGGCTTCTGAAGAGTTCTTTGTAGTGGACCTCAGGCATTAGTGGCAGACACCCCTGTGGTTCAAGAAGGCTTCCAACACATCCAATCACCCTATAGAGACAGCTTCTTACATAACTTCTTAGATAGCTTCTTCTCATATTCCTAGGTGTACCGTACCCTGTGTTCTGGTCTGGGTATTTCTCCCCTCCAAAACTCATGTTGAAACTTAAGTTCTCGAAGTCACCTGTTAGTAGTATTTGGGGATGAAACTCTTGGGAGATAATTAATATTAGATAAGATTATGAGGGTGGGACCTCCCTGATTGCATCAATGGCTTTATAAGAAGCAAAGAAGACACAAGTTAGCAAGCTTGCTGTCCACCATGCTATGACTCACCAGATACTCAGGATGATGCTCAGGACGTCCCAACCTCCAAAACCATGAGATAAACATACCTCTATTCTTTATAAATGACCAAGTCGATAGTATTTAGTTATAGCAACAGAAAATGAAGACAATCTGCCTGCAGAAAGAGCACCAGTCTATCTCCTTAGAAGCCTTTCCTGGGACTTGTGGACATGCCCTGGTTGGGTAAATAAGGCCAGGCAGTCTGAGCCAAACAAGTCAGTGTGCATCATTAGAAAGGCAGGACAAGAGCTCGACTTGAGCAGTTCTGATCACCTCTTCCTCTTTGAGAACAACATGAAACTCTTAAAGGAAAAGCAGCTGCCAGCATGGTGGTTGTGACTCTGAACAGATGCATATTTGTGTCTGGGGCCCTGGGGATTCTTTGGGGTGCCAAGAAGGAGTATACTTGTGGCTTTGATTTAATTTAATGGAGATATAAGGGTTTTATGCTTCAGGCATGTGTGAGTACATGTTTAAAGTTACTGTCACACCCAAAAGTGAGTGCCAGGAAGGAAGCTTCACTTTTTCCATGTCTTTCAGCTTTTTTGCTTTCAGATCATCCCCAACTCTCTGCCTATATATTTGCCAAGGAAAACCAGTACCTACTGTCGCTACCCAGTAAAAACAGATCTGAGACAGATTCTTGGTTCACTGATGAATGAACGGATGAATGAATTAATGAATTAGCTAATTCGCTGCTCCTGGGCTGGGCACACCACCACATGGAAATGGTTGAAGGTGTATTCTGTCAAAATCAAGTTAGAAAGCCGGGTACAGTGGTATACACTTGTAATCCCAGGGGCTCAGGAGGCTGAGGCAGGATAATCACGAGTTCAAAGCCAGCCTCAGCAAAAGTAAGGTGCTAAGCAACTCAGTGAGACCCTGTCTCTAAATAAAATACAAAATAGGGCTGGGGATGTGGCTCAGTGGTAGAGTGCCC
This sequence comes from Glaucomys volans, assembly GCA_020662805.1. Taxonomy (NCBI): domain Eukaryota; kingdom Metazoa; phylum Chordata; class Mammalia; order Rodentia; family Sciuridae; genus Glaucomys; species Glaucomys volans. The sequence continues at coordinate 29,673 of JAJEJO010004019.1, forward strand.
CTGGGTTCAATCCCCAGTACCAAAAAAATAAGTTAGATTGCTCTTGGTTAAGACCATATTGACTAGGAGAAAGCTCAACTTTTCCACAAGTGCTAACTAGATTGTTCACATATTTGCATAGAAATAGACTTATGTAGTCTATTATATAGTATATGCATTTAAAAAGAATGCTTTCATTAACGTATTTATCTATTTTATTGTTAATGATATAATGTGTAAAATGCCTTGGGATTCACTAAGATGAAAGCAAGCAATATAAACATAAGATATTATTATGCTTCTTATAATTACAGCCTGTATATACAGCAGTTCATTATAAACTCCCATCATACAAAGTACCCCGTCATACTGCTCTAACAAAGGGCAATTGTTTAAAGGGTTCAACAGGGCCACAGGATGCCATTTTAAAAGGATTTGGGTTGGCTCACTGTTTACAGGAACACTTTGATGTGAATCAGGTGCCTCAAATTCCATTGGCCAATTCCTGCACATTGTTTTTTAACAAGTACTAAGAATAAAAATCGGCTTTTTCTAAATTTCTCATGCATATATTTACTGTATCTCCTGAGGCAGTGAGTACCCACAGCATAAAAATGCTCTTCATCTGTTTTTACAAGGAGCTTGAATTATTTCAAAGGTGGGGAACAAGGTTTGGAGGATGGGAGGGCAGTTGGTCCTTCATATTTTTGAGTTCTATGAACCCAAGTCTTGCACTGACTCTTAAAATGCATTTTCTTTTTTTTTTATTTAATTTTTTGATTCATTGAACACAAATGGAGTACAGCTATTGTTTCTCTGGTTGTACACAAAGTAGAGTCACACCATCTGTGCATTCACACATGTACACAGGGCAATGATGTCTGTCACACATACTGTTATTATTCTTACCCCCCCACCTCGACCTCACCCCTCCCTTCCCTCTATGCTATCTATTCTTCCTCCATTCTTGCCACCCTTCCATCCCACATTATGCATCATCATTCACTTATCAGAGAGACCATTCGGCCTTTGGATTTTTGGGATTGGCTAATCTCACTTAGCATAACAGTCTCCAACATCATCCATTTACCTACAAATGCCATAATTTTATTCTTCTTTATGGCTGAGTAATATTCCATTGTGTATATATACCACAGTTTCTTTATCCATTCATCTATTGAAGGGCATCTAGGTTGGTTCCACAATGTAGCTATTGTGAATTGAGCAGCTATGAACATTGATGTGGCTGCATCACTGTAGTAATCTGATTTTAAGTCCTTTGGGTATAGGCCAAGGAGTGGGATAGCTGGGTCAAATGGTGGATCCATTCCAAGTTTTCTAAGGAATCTCCACACTGCTTTCCAGAGTGGCTGCACCAACTTGCACTCCCACGAGCAATGTATGAGTGCACCCTTTTCCCCACATCCTCACCAACACCTGTTGTTGCCTGTGTTCTTAATAAAAGACATTCTAATTGGGGTAAGATGAAATCTTAAGGTGGTTTTGATTTGCATTTCTCTTATAACAAGTGATGTTGAACATTTTTTCATAAATCTGTTGATTGCTTGTAGATCTTCCTCTGTAAAGTGTCTTTTCATTTCCTTGGCCCTTAAAATGCATTTTCAATGAGTCCAATATGTCCTCAAAAGGGGTAAAAAATGGTTCTTGGGTGTAGTGTATCAATCAGGTTTCTATCATCACCATAAATACTTGAGATAGTCAACATATGAAGAGAAAAGGTTTATTTTGGCTCACAGTTTTGGAGATTCTAGTCCATGAAGGGTTGACCCTTTGCTTTGGACCTGTGTCAAGGCAGCATATTATGGTGGGCACATGTGGCAGAGCAGAGTCCCTCCCCTATGGCCAGGACACAGAAGAGAGGAAGAAGAAAAGGCACAGTCGTAATAATCTCTCTCAAGGGTATACCCGGTGACCTAAAGACCTCCCAACAGCGCCACACAGAGGACCAAGGCTTTAATCCACAGGGGCACATTCAAGATCCAAAATGTAGCAGGAAGCAGAAAAATACCCTCTTTCTTTTTTTATGTAAAAAGCACAGAAGTACATATAGTATGGCATAGAGTAGCTGTTCATGTCTGTATTAAAATGTCACTGGGGAGGACAATTAGGTAACAAATATGTCAGAAAATGTTTCTTAGAAGAAACATGCTTGAGAAACATGCACTTGCTCTCTAAGGGGCAGTTTAATGGAGAATCATTAAACATGTACGTTCTCCACGCCGCGGGACACAAGCTTCACGGAGACTATGGAACCCTGGGAAGAGATGAGTTCCCCCAGGAACTTGCTGTCCTAACATTGGATAGAAACCCAGGCATTTCACTGGTGTGGATCTTCTCTGGTGACCTAAATTTCTAATCCCCATCAAAGTGCAAGGATCTCTGGGCGAGACAGTACCAAACTTAATCATCTATAAATTGCTTAATTGCCTGTCTGCCTGCCTCCCTCCCCCTTCTTTCTTCCTTTCCCTCCCTCCCTCTTTCCTTCCTTCCTTCCTCTTTCTTTCTTTCTTTCTTTCTTTCTTTCTTTCTTTCTCTTCCTTTCTTTTTCTTTCTTTCCTTCCTTTCTTTTCTTTTCTTTCTTTTTTCTCTTTCTTTCCCTCTTTCTTTCTTTTCTCTCTCTCTCTTCCTCTCTCCCTCCCTCCTTTCTTCCTTTCCTTTTCCTTCCTTCCTTCCTTCCTTCTTTCTTTCCTTCCTTCCTTCCTTCCTTCCTTCCTTCCTTCCTTCCTTCCTTTTTCTTTCTCTTCCTTCTCTTCTCTTCTCTTCTCCTTTCCTTTTTTAAAGTTCCTTACTGGTCCTGCTTCCATGAATGGTCAAGACCAAGAGCAAAGAGAGGGGAATCAGCCAGCACAGGGAGAGATCATCTTCACAGTATCCCATCTATACACAGAACTAAACAGACAAGCACAGACTCACTATTATGGTTAGAAGTTGGCAGCATGGGAGGCCGGAGGAGCAGATGGGGAGTAGGGGTATCATTAAAAAAAAATACAGTTCCCCAAAATGGGTGCCTGGGGGGACACAATGGGTGCCTGGGGGGACACAATCAGAAGATGGAAAGCAGTTTGGAAAGACCCAGAACCTCCAGAGATGGAGGGAGGGAGAAGGCCTAGGGGTGGGGGGCTCTTTGGCAACTGGGGTGAAGGGAATGCCCTCCCCCTGCTGGGATCCCCCAGACCCTCCCGTCTGGCAGGAAGGGGGCAGCCTGCAGACCCCCAGGGCAGGTCAGGGGCTGGCAGGTGCCCCAGGCAGGGGGTTGGAGGGGGCTCACAAAGGGCTGCCCTCCAGAGAGGTGAGGGCACTGCCCCTCCCCGGTTTTCAGCCAGGGTGCAGCGGTCCCTGACCTCCTCGCAGAAGTTTGCTTGTAATTCACGCTTGATCCCTGTCGGCTTCTTGTTGACCTTGGAACCCTCATAGATCATTTTGCTCCTAAGGGGTGCAGATTCAGGGGCCAGAAGATAAACCCCAGGCCCTCCTCCCTCTCTCCTTGGCTAGCGGGTGGCGAGTCCGGCAGCATCTGGACGAAGGTGGCGCCATCCGTGTCTGGCCCACGTCACCTACCAGGTCTCCCTGCCCTGCTCCAGGATGGCGCTCCTCTTGTCCTCACTCAGGTAGAAGGGCACCGCCGTCTTGCGCCTCTTCACTTCCTCCAGGGACGAAGACTCTCGCATCTTCATGTCACTGAAGACTTGACGACGCCATCAGAGAAGCCACACCAGAAGCCGTGTTTCTGGGAGCACGGAGCGCGGCTCGGAGAGCCAAGCGAGACGACAGCCGCCACGACAGCCGCCACGGCTCCTGCCGGGATCCCCCTGAGCTAAATTCCAGGTCTTACACCAAATTTTAATAGGGGCAGGAGAGGGAGGAAGGGGCAGGATTGAGGGAATGTGTAAAACGGGAAGCTCGACTTAACTCAAAGTGGATCAGGACCTGGCATTAGACCAGAGGCCCTGCGCCTAATAGAGGAAAAATTCGGCCCGACTCTCCATGGTGCTGCCTGGGAGCCCAATTCCTCAAGGAGACGCTGAAGGTGCAAGAAGTCCTATCAAGAATCAGTAAACGGGATGGTGTCAAACTGAAAACTTCATAGAAGGAAACGATCAAGAACATGAGCAAAGAGCTCACAGAGGGGCAGGAAATCTTTTCCACCTGCACCTCGGAGCATTGATCTCCAGGATGTATAAAGAACTCAAATAACCTAACACCCAAATAATACCAATAATAATAATAATAACAGCAACCCAATCAATAAATGGTCAAAGGAACTGGACAATCACTTCATAGAAGAAGAAAAACGATGGATCAACAAATACATAAAAAAAAGTTCAGCATCTCTAGCAATTAGAGACATGTAAATTAAAACTACAGAGATTCCATCTCACTACAGTCAGAACGGCAATTACCAGGAATACAAGTAACAATAAATGTTGGTGAGGATGTGGGGAAAAAGAGACACTCATACATTGCTGGTGGAGCTGCAAATTAGTGTGACCACTCTGGAAAGCAGTATAGTGATTCCTCAGAAAACTTGGAATGAAAGCACTGTTTGACCCAGTTATCCCACTCCTTTGTATACACCCAAAGGACTCAAAAGCAGCTTACTACGTTAACACAGCCACATCAATGTTTATAGCAGCTCAATTGACAATAGCAAAGCTATAGAATCAAACTAGGTGCCCTTCAACAGATGTATGAATAAAGAAAATGTGGTATATATACACAATGGAATATTACTCAGCCTTATAGAAGAATGAAATTATGGCAACTTCTGGTAATTAGATGGAACTGGAGACTATCATGCTAAGTGAAATAAGCCAGTACCCAAAAAACTAAAGGCCATCTCTCTGATATGGGGATGTTAACACACAATAAGGGGTTGGGGGAGAAGGGAAGAATAGAAGTTCATTCATTAGACAAAGGGAAATGAAGGGAAGCGGAATAAGATTAGGAAAAACAGTAGAATGAATCGGACATAACTTTCCTATATTCATATATGAATACACACCCAGTGAAACTGCATATCATTTACAACCGCAAGAACGAGATCCTAATTACATAAGTTTTACTCTATGTATACATAATATGTCAAAATACATTCTACTGTCATGTATATCTAAAAAGAACAAATTTGTAAAAAGGAAGTTTGAAAATAAGAATGGAACAGTTATTGAGCTCAGTCTATAAAAACAATGATCAAGATAAAGGTTTATTTTCTAAAACTACTTTTTAAAAAATATTTTATTCTTCTGAGATATTGTGTGTGTGTGTGTGTGTGTGTGTGTGTGTGTGTGTAGGGGGGTGGGCCAGAGTCAATTCAGATTCCCTCCATTTCCTGGAATCAGGCATGAGTTCCCCAGCAGGTGTGCATTGCCAGGGTGTGGGAGATGGCCATCCTGTGGTACCCCATCAGTCATCAGTACCTGTAGGCTGATGCTGACTCACCCCTGCCATGTCCTTAAGGTTTGCTCCACCTCCACGGTGGGAGCTCAATGACATCCTCTGGTCCCATCAATCCAGGTGTGTCACATTCTTTTGGTCTTGCCCCTTCTCTATCTAGCCTTCTATCTGGGAGAGGTCTTCCCTACTTCCCAGTGTAGGGAAACCTAACTGGGGTTTTGTCTCCACCCTGGCCCTCCCTGCTCAGTTAGACAGAGCCACACGCAGTGGTTATAGAAGCACTGGTATTTGAATTCTCATCATTTCTGCCCCAGCATTCCTCCTCTCTGTAGCCAAAGAGCACCCTTCTGTTTCCAGGATGAGGAGCTCCAGCCACACATTGCCTTCCAAATTCATTGCTTAGCCACCTCTGTCCTTTCCGGCTCCTGGGAGGCCTTGGCTGCTGTGAATCAAAACCCCTGAATTGATTCTGGGTTTCTCTGCTCTGTTGTGTCATGCCTTCACGGAGGCAATGCCTGCAGAATGGCCATGCTTACGACGGGGATGGACCAAGAGAAAGAAGGAAATGTTGAGAGGGCAAAACTCAGTTAATAATTCAAAATGTTCTACTACATTTAAAAAGTGAAGGCACATTTTCACAATTTGAAGATTTACCCACTACCCAGCACCGGTTCCCATTTAGAACATATTCAAAGAAATGCCTAACATTTTATCATATAATTATTTCCTTCATAATGCAAACCCAGTGGAGGCAAGGTTCCTTTTTGCTACAATGCACTATTGGAATTGTCTCATGTATCAACAAAGAGATCAGTAAATTGTGGGTTTAGCAACTAAGCATCAAAAATCCATGCATGCAACTAACACATAACAATATTATTTTATTTTATTTTTTTGGTCCTGGAGATTGTACCCAGGACCTTGTACATCCCAGGCAAGTGCTCTACCATTAAGCTGCACCCCCGCCCCAAAATGTAAATGCCTATGATTATTTAGGTACAAAATAATTGCTGTTGAAATGAATTATTTCCATTGGGATGTGAAAAAGCTTACTTTAGATGTTACTTTGAAGTCAAAATATGTTGAAAATTTGACAGTCTTTCTCGTGGTTCAGATGTGAAGCATGCTGATCATTCTGCTACAAAAGAAGTTGCTGAGGCAGTGTGTGTGACACGATTTAGAAATGGCAATCTGTAAATGCAGCAGACAGAATCAAAGGTTGCAAGAGCATCAGCTGAGCTATTCTGTCTTGGATTTCCTCTGTATGCAGGAGCATTTGCCATTATTAGTGTCAGAAGACAAAATTACAATAAATCGAGCTGATTTATCTGGGTGGCTATCAACTGCTTTTCACAAATCAGGGAGACCCTCGGAACCAGAATAGCTTCAGAGAACCCACAACCTGAAATGTTGTCAGACATTATTTATGGACAGGAAACAGAAATGAGGTTTAGACAATGGCAGTGAGGGACAGAGACAGTTCTATTGCTGACAGCTCAGCATTTGTCTCACTTGAATGTGGTTTGAACAGTTGGCCACCTGTGATTGACTGGAATTCAGCTGCTGCGATTGGCTCACGCTCAGCTATTTGTAACCAGCATTCACTCCTCAGTTAGGGTATGTATGTCAGAAGTTAGGTTGCAGTACATCACATTCTGACTTAGGTAGGGAGGCCTCCCCAGGCCAAACTTAATTTAACCTCAGGTATGTTGTAATCATGGAATAAATATGAAGTTCACATAGAACGTTCTCACTTCTTTCGGTAAGCTTTTTTTCTAAGAAAGATCAAAGTTCAGGGCTGGGGATATAGCTCAGTTGGTAGAGTGCTTGCCCTGCAAATATGAAAAAAATATGAATATGAAATATGAAATCAAATATGAAATATCAAATATAAAAAAAAGCCTTGTTTGTATGATTTCTACAATCTGATAGCCTGTTTTTCCAATCCATGTGCGTTCCTTAATAGGAGCTCAAGGCAGGTTCCAACACGTCATCTTATTCCTCCCTTTAGAAACTTCGATGGGGACTGGTGGGAGCAATAGATGGTGAGAGAGCTGATCTTTGTATTTAAAGAGAAGTAAACATTTAGGTATGGTGAAATTACGTTTCTCTTCAATGGCTGTACTATGAATCAGTGAACTTGTGTGGTAGTCTTCCCTGTAGTCTCACTCCTGAATCCCATGATACTAAAAAAATGCAAAGGTGTTCTGATTCTGTGTTACCATCTTAGAGTTTTTTTGTTTATCAAACAGAAAACAAAACAAAACAAAAATCCCCCAAACAACAATAACAACAGTTCACAAAGAGAGTAAAAGAAGCCTATTTACCTGACAACCAAGTGATTTTCCAAGTTTGGTTTTCAAAATATTTTTGCTAAGCTCACCGTTCTTCACGACTAAGATGCAATGACAATGCTGTGCTTAGAAACACTGCCAAAAACAAGTGTGTCATCCCAAGTTACAAAGAAAACAAAGACACCAGAGACTCCTCACCAAGCTTTAACATGTGGAAACAGATCCTTGGAGGCTAAATCAAGGGGAACCAAGCAACGGGACAGCTCATTTCCATTTGACAAACCAGCCCTGGGAACTCAGATAAGGACTTAGCTTCATAAATACTACAAATCCATTTTCTGTTTTCCTGAAAGTCCTGGCACTGATTCAAAGTCAATTCACGAGGCAGACAGGAGGCCTGTTTCTGGCCAAGTCTGTAACAGGGAAGGCTCTTTTTCTAGGCAATATTAACAATAAGTATCTTCTTTCTGGGTGGTGACTGAGGTTTCCCATGGTACCCATTGAAGGTAAAATGACTCCCAGAAGCTAGCTTTAAGACAATGCCATTCAGTGATCCCTGCAGTATTTAATGAGTGCTTATTCTGCATTGAGGGTCAGCCTCAGCATTTTACATGTGAATCTCCCTATGTTTTCAATAACCCTGTGAGATGGGACTATTACTGGTCCCATTTTATGGATGAAGCAAATGAGATCCAGAGAGGTGACACAATTTATGTCTAGGGTTGTAGACATAAATAAATTGGTATAACCAGATCTGACTCCATGGTTCTTGCCCTTCACCATGAAAGCATGTTGCAGGGATTTTAAGAGGAACCATTGTTAACCTCCTGTCTGTGTATTTTGTAAAGTAACTCAACTCAGTAGAAGTAAAGTTACTAGAAACGTTAATTATTACTGGTAATTATTACTCATTCCTAGTTGCTAGACTGAATGTGATACGCCAATACATAATAAATGAAAAGTCAATGTGCAACACATTTTTAGAACATCTTTAAATACTTCTGAACTATCATTGAAAATGAATGTTAAAATTTGAGAGGTGGGGGCAAGGTAAAGCAGTTGTCAGACTTTTGCTTGGAGAACACAACAATCCCACCCAACTACAATTTTCAAAATTCTCATACAACTATAAAGCGAGCTTATGCCAAAGACTTTGTTGAACTCATTTACTAATGAGTGAACGGGTAAGATGTTAAAATGGGTCCAAAGGGCATTTGGAAAGTTACATGAACGATTTAATAAATTCCTGGGTTAGATAGAAAGCTGGTGAATGTCCAATTCAATTTAAACTGTAACCTTTGGGGTTATCTGCTCTGCCAGAGAGAAATTATTTGAGTTTCTACTGAGCAAAAATGTACAGGGTGCTCTCCCTACAAAGATATAAAATAGGGTAGGAAATAGAAAGTCAAGTCTAACACTGTACTGAAAAACAAACGAAAAATCTAATCACCATTGTCTTTTTGTCTATTTTCAGATTCAGAGAACTTCTGCCAATCTTTTCTTAGGTGCACACACACAAAATGACAAAAACTTTAATCCCTAAAGCAAGCAGGAAGCATAATTTTTGAACTCCTCAGTAAAATAGATTCTGTTCCCTAATGATAAGAAAAGAAAAAAACAAAGAAAGAAAAAACAAAGAAATAGAAGAAAGGTATAGAGAAAAAGAAAATCTCAGTCTTCCATTTTTTAGCATAAGCCTTAGAGGACAGTGGGTCTCACTTCATAGGCAAAGTGATCCAATTTAAAAATGAGAGAGGTCAAGATTATAAGAAGTTAACGCCCTTGGAGCCCCATCTACATTCCTTTAAGTCTCTCAGCTTCCCCTCAAATGCTATTCTATCCCTTAATCAAATAGGTCTCTGTTTTTACTCATTTAAGAACATGAAATTAAATAGGTGAATTTATCCAAAGTGGTGTAATCTGATAATATCCCAATCTCTGTTTTCCTTGACCTGGTTCTCACTTTTATTTGTATTGCAGGTTAGGAAGAAACTTGAGGCTCCTCAGTAAGTAATTAAATATTTGCTGGTTCTGAGGGCTTAACTAAACAGACAGGCTCCTGGTCTTAATCCTGCACTTGTGCTGGACTTCTCTGAACGTTCCAGAAGACTTCGGAGGTTGGCCTCTCAGGAAGCCAGTTCCTTATTCCTATAGCTTATCTACACTGAGCAGGTTCTTATTTAAACTGATAGGCAAATATTGCAGTGTTCCTTTTTATTTTATTTTTCAAATGAGTGAAATATCAACTCTTCCCTACTAATAAAATAAAACAAAAAGTCCCATGTGAAAAAGGCCAAATGTATATATTTTTAGCCTATTCTAGAATAACAATATCAAATCGTCTTCTTTGGATGTTAGAGGCATCTCTCCAGCCCCAAATTCCCTGAGATCTTAAAGCTCAGGTTGGAAAAGAATGATTTATCAGCTCAGTTACCTTTGTGCTTTGGCAACTGGAGGACATAAGTTAACAGTGCTCATATCTGTGAGCTCAGGTTATTTTACCCTTTTTTTATACCGACATATTTGAAAAAACTTTACAATAAACATTTAGCAGTCTCATAATGAGAAAATAAGTAAACACAGCTTTATCACCCATTTACTCCCTATTTACTTTTTAACATGGAAAATTTCAAACATGCAAAATTAGAGTTACTCTTAAAATATTTACTCCCATCAACCACATCCCCAAGCGCAGATTTCTTAAGAAAATCTCAACCTCTTAGCATTTTAGCCTTATTCAGTATGCATTCCTATAAGAATTGTTTAAAAATAAATAATCATAATATCAATATCACAACCTCCCCCCCACATTAATAATAATTTCTTAAGATCATCCATGATCTAGTCAGCATTTAAATTTCCCTCTTTCAAATATCAGCTTTTTAAAGTAATTTATTGAAATTTGGATTCTAATATGGATTACACTCTATATTCTCTTTCAGTCTGTAGGTTCTCCTTCCTGCTCCTTTTCTTTCTTTTCTTCCTCCTGCTCCTTCTTTTTCTTTTTTATTCCTTTCAATTTACTGGATGAAGAGCTTTCCCTCGTCTGGATTTTGTTGACTGAGCCCCCATGGTGTCACTTACCATGTGCCTCTGTTTCCTAATTCCTTTTGAATAAGTACCGAGGTCTGAAGGTTCTTTTAGCCTCCGAGCTCCATCAGCTTGTTTTTGGCAGGATGCTTCATGGAAGTGTTGCTACTTCCATCAAGAGGCGCAGAATAGCCAATTGTCTCCTCAGGTGTGTGTTAGGAGCCATTGCTTAGATCCACTAATTCATTGGAAATTTCAGAACAGCAATATTCTAAGTGCACTTCTCCTCCTTCACGTGTGGTCTATAATGATCAATAGAGAGAAAGTCACTGTATGATTCCAAAGAGATACTAAGTCCTTACTCTTCGTTAGTACTTTTCAAAATAATGAGTTGGTTCCCTAGCAACCTCCAAAAGAGGGAATGTTTATTTGGTTTTGGCATCATTATCATCTAAGAAATTTAAATATATTGAAAGTTATTTGTTCAATTGCAGTCATTTGATTCTTAAGTTGTCCCAGCTTTGACCAGTATGACCCTCTTCCTGTGGGCTTTTGTGCCGTAATTTTAGCCCTCTTTGGTTTTGAGGATTTACGTGCTTTCTGGTGTGATAAGATACCTTGGGCTCATCTCACATCTCTGATGTGGAATCAACCATTTTTCTGAGGAATCTGCTTCATTTTCGTGTAGGCCACACTCTGGGCTCCAGGGAAAACTGCTTCCCATTTGATGTGACCACAGTCCTCCTTTGCTTTCAGTGGTGAATAATCTCTCAGGCAGATGCCCTGGTGTCCCTCTCACAGCACGCTGCATACTTCATGCAGGAGCTGATTGCAGGTTGTGATGTGCTTTCCTCCCAGGGACTCTCACAGGTCCTGACATAGAGGAATTGGGAAGGTAGATGCAGAAAATGATCTTTTTCTGTATGCTGTTTTATCCTGACCTAATGGAGCAGATTCACTGATCTTCCATTCTAAAGTGAGACTAGGAAATGGCAGGTGAAGGCCAAAGCTATAGCCAGTCTCTTCAGGGTCCCAGGCAGACAGCTGGTCTCAAGGACCATTCCTGGCTCTGCCTCCCCTCCTCTGCAGTTCCTACAACTGCTTAGAGATGGCCCTGCTTCTTCAGAGATGATTCCACTCACTCGCACTTCTAACCAATAAGGGCTAAAAGATAAAAGTTAGAAATATCCTATTCTTTTGGCGCTGTCCTTTTTTTGTTTCTGCTCTTCACTGTCCAAAGGCAAGTCTGTGCGCCTTTGCTTTGGATGTCTGGGAGAAAGTGCAAAGTCCCCAGAATGAGAACTGGAGTTTGGGCTGAATGGGCCAAGACTAGAGAGGAAGCCAGGAGAGAGGGCCTTGAGGTTTGTGTCCAGTCCAACTCAGCAGTTCAGAAAAACTGGGACAAAAGCCTTGGCCAGGAATAAATGCAGATATTTGATTGACCATGACCTGCCTTGTATCTCTCTGGCACTTAATCCTGATTGCAAATGGGCATATTAATTACAAACCATGCCATCTGGTATGCTCGATAACATCTGGGTAGATATTCCCAGGGGCTGAGATCTCAGTGCAGGCTCACTGGAGAACTTCCAATGGTGAAGGCCAGAGTAGTGACAATTTTCCTGAACTGGTGCTATATGGAGAGAGCAGTACTGCAGCATTGACAGGGATCTTGATTTTGTTGTGGGTTTATTCCTAAACTACAAATTGGTATTAGTAGGAATTGTAATGCCATGTGATGATGTTGGCCACTTCCAAGTGTTGCTGCTATTATTGCTGTTGTTAATATTGATAATAATATTAACAATGACAGGCGTAATTTATTGAGTACTTATTACGTTACTCCTATGGGGAAAGACTCATAACAATACTGGATATATGGAGAAACAGAGGCACCAAGACATTAGGTTAGTTTTCCAAAGTCACATTAGCTAATAAGTATCAGAATCAGAATTTTAATCCAAATTATTTTAAGTCACTCCACACCAAATTATTTTAAGTTCTCAGAGAGGGATGGGTGTGCTGTCACAGGGAGCACTTCTGTTCTGTATTGTAAGAGCAAGTTGAGGTGTTAGCTAGGATCTGCAACCAACAAGGACAGGAAGCAAAAATGAATTTTGAGGTTCCTGTGGTTTTTCCACAAATCCTCAAAGTATCCGACCATGACCCTGACCTACTGAATATCTCAGATAAGCTCATTTCTTACACGAGACTAAAAGAGTAGGAATATGCTGAGTGAACATCAAAGGCTCTATTTCCTGTGATCTCTACTGCAAGACATTAAAAGGTCTCTTCTCTTCTCCCCAGGTAAGTTTCCTCCTGATTCAAGATTCTCAGTCACACCTAAATAAACCCTGAGCAAAGGGTGAATTTTAGGAAACGAGACTAGGTATTTACTAGAGAAGGCTTAAAACCTTTGATCAATGAACACACATTTAAGATGGGGGAAGGTGTCTCTCTTAAACAAGTAATGAGTATATTCTTAGGTAGAGGTTAAGGAAAAAATCAAGATATTAGCAAAACTCCAAAAGCTAATGAGGAATTAAAAAAAATCTTTTCCATAGAACCCTATGCTTCTGAAAGTTAAGAAGACAGGAGATTGTGTGTTCTGGATAAGACATTCTCAGGGGACCACGCCTAAGCCAGAACTAGTGCTCAGGAGGTAGTTGACTTTGGGTAGAAACCAAAGTGTTTGAAGAAAAATAGGATTGAATGCAAAAATAATTATTATTCTCCTCCTCCTCCTCCTCCTCCTCCTCCTCCTTCTTCTTCTTCTTCTTCTTTCTTCTTCTTCTTCTTCTTCTTCTTCTTCTTCTTCTTCTTCTCCTTCTCCTTCTCCTTCTCCTTCTCCCTCTTCCTCTTCCTCCTCCTCCTCCTCCTCCTCCTCCTCCTCCTCCTCTTCTTCTTCTTCTTCTTCTTCTTCTCCTTTTTTTGTACTGGGAATTGTACCCAGGAGTGCTCTACCACTGAGCTGCAGCCCCCATCCATTTTATTTTTTATTTTAAGACAGGGTCTCACTAAGTTGCTTAGAGCCTTTCTAGTTGCTGAGGTTAGACTGGAATATGCCATCCTCCTACCTCAGCCTCCCAAGTTGCTGGGATTTACAGGTATGCACTACCACACTCAGCTGAAAATAAACTTTTACTTTGCAGTCAAGACAGAAAGAGCGGAAACATGAAAGAAACTGGTGGGGGAAGACAGGTTCTGCAAAGGTCTTCAGGGAGAGAGAACGTAAGGGATGTGTGTATGTGTGTGTGTGTGTGTGTGTGTGTGGAGAGAGAGAGGCATGTGAGCATACTATGTGCTAGACACAATGTCAGATGCTGGGAGATGAGAGGGTTCTGAGTTGAAGATGATGCCCAGGCTTCTAATAGCAAAGGTGTTGGATTGAGATACCGCCATCCATAGAGGTGCAACAATCTTAGAAAGTAGTCTCCAGAGTACTCTAAGAAAAACGTGAGAGCAGTTTTTCAGCTCTAAGAGTAAAGAATATATAGTCCATTTTTATTTTTGTGGTGCTGGGGATAAAACCCAGGGCCTTATACGTGTTAGGCAAGTACTCTACCACTGAGCTGAATCTCTAGCCCTATAGCTTGTCATTGTTGTTTTAAAGAGGATTTTTTCTAAGATTTGGGAACTACCAGGCTGAAACTACCAGTCAGTGCAGAAGGCAAAGAGGAGCTCAGGAAGCAGGAATGGGTCTTGGCATCCTGTCTGACAGTTTCTTGTGATGAAACTGGAAAAATTTTCAGAACCTTCCTGTTGGAAGCTTTCAATCACAAAATAGTGATAGCTGATTTTTTTTGATGAGCATGACAATCGGTGTTGACAGCAGAATCGAGGCTGAATGTTACTCCAGTTTCAAAAATGAGAAAACCAAGACATGGTCAGTTGAACGATCATGGAGGTTGATAGCAGAACGTGGTAAGAATCTGTGGCTTGGAAGTTTCTTTTCATCTCACAGAGACACCCTTTCAGACAACTTTGCATTGGCAGTTGTCCAACCTCTGCAGGACGCAAAATGGCAGGCTACCAAGGTCATGTATACTTGCATTACTGAGGGTTTCTACATAGTGCTGCAAATATGAACTAGCCCAAAATTCATCAACAGAGTGAAACTTTAAAAGTCAGATATAATTCTTGTCTGCATTCCTTATCTTGATTAATAGGCATCCATCCCTCTGGTCTAGGCTCTCCATCCTTTGCAAAAACTTCTCATTCTTCTCCCCATCCTTCTATTCCTACACTCATTCCCTCTGCCTTTTGCAGAACAAATGCTCATTTACTTCCATAGTGAATAAGCAGACATGCTAAAATATTCCCAGTGCAGCAATTTACTTCATCTGATCAGATGTAAAATGTCTGGAATCCAGATTAGCATTGCAGCTATGGAAAAGTATTTCCAGAGAACCCTGAACCAGGGTTTAAAAGCTAATGTATCTGAGCATTCCTTTGGACTATGGAAATGGAAATGACTCTGTTCCCCTGGGATCAGAGAGGATCCAGACTGTTCACACAGAATCATTAAGCCTTCTCCTACTCACAGTGACACACAGGATGCCATCCTAAGGGGACATCTGTGGGTTTCCTGAGTGGGAGCTGAAGAATGGGGATGCCCTGCATAGATCTCTCCTGGAAGGCTTTGTTTCCGTTCCTGTGGACACACAGCTGCAAAGACACCTCCTGCCTCCTACCTTCTCAGCACTAATGACTCTGGAACTTCAATTTTCAGATATTTTGGTCTTTGTTTCATATTCTTAAAAAAATTATTGCAGACCCAAATATGTTGATTATATGTGTTGATATTTGTCATATGCAAAAACAAAAAAAGTTTTTTTTTAAGTATTTTGACATGGTTAAACTCAAGGTGGCAGATAAAATGTTTTCAAAATTCAAGTTTTCATTTGAAAGGTCAAATTTTATCATTGGCAACAAATGATGTTGGTTTTTTAAATTTCTTTTTTTCTCTTGAGGTTTCTTGAAGTGACAAATACACTTATTTCATTTTAGAGAGCTTAACCACCAGATACTGAAGTCCAAATAACCATAATTTACCTATCAGTATTTACTTATTTTTGGTACTGGGTATTGAACCCAGGGGCACTTGACCACTGAGCCACATACTCAACCCTTTTTTATTTTAAAACAGGGTCTTGCTAAATTGCTTAGGTCCTCTCTAAATTGCCAAGACTGGCCTCATACTTGTGAACCTCCTCCCTTAGCCTCCTAAGCCACTGGGAAACAGGTTTGCACCATCATGCCTGGGAAGTACTTTTCCTTTTTTAAAATAAAAAATGATGTTCCATCAAGAAGCAACCAGTTTATCTCAGAAATTGACTGTAAATGCACTTCTCGAGACAACCACCACACTTGAGAGAGGTTGACCATAGGGTCAAGATCTTTAAAATTAATCATTTTTATGATTTTGCCAAAGACATTCTTAAGTGAAACTGGAATTTCATTATTTTTACTGTGAACATATAACTATAAAGAAAACAATTGGTACCATTTGTTGCCACTGTCTTAATTCATACCAAATTGCCAGCGGTTTTACCCAGCATCATTTTTGCCCTATCAATATCAATGCTGATACAAAGGCAATCAAGACGTTGGTACCATCATGAAAATAATTTTGTCTTTGTGGAACCACTGAAATGTTCCTGGGAACCCTGGGGGTCTGTCCATGAACTACTCTCTGGGAACTCCTGCTCTGGAAAGAGTGGATGACCTCTCAGAGTGGGTCCAGCCTATCTCCCCTCCTCAGTGCCGAGAATCCAACATGACCCACTTGTTCTCATGTGTCATGGGTCAGAGGACCCAGGTAAACAACTGGGACACTGGATTTAAGCAGACTTCCCATCAGGCTTGGTACTAAAACAGTTCCTTTTCCTAAATTATATCCTCCTTTTCTGTCTTCATGGAACTTACTTAGAGGAGAGACAATAAACTAAATAAGAAAATTATGTTTGAAGAAGTGAATGTGCAGTGGAGAAAAATAAAGCAGAGCAAGGGACTGGGGTAGGGAGGGGTCTTCATATTGGATCACAGGGATCCTGGAAAGCAGTTTAACCCCAACCACTTGAGCAGGCCAAGGTTATTCCCATTGAGAGACAAGAACACAGAGACGCAACTGGAAGAAGTCTTGTGTGGTGTCTCATATCTAGAAATTGGTAGATGTTGGATTCCAGCTCCATCCTGGCTCTCCCACTGGCACACGACTCCCACCTGTGTGTAGCCAATCTTAGGCAAGACAGCAGCATTTCTACCTTAGTGACCCAACTTTGAGTTCTGCATCTATTTAGGGAAATGTGGAGACAAAGTTTCAAATGAAAAAAAAAAGAGATTCAAGAAAAAAGGCACAGTAGCCTCAGAAGCATCCAGGTACCAGCTTCAAGGGAAATCCTATTGTGACTGTCAGGCCTTTGCATGGATTCCCTTCCTGACACTGAATTCCTCTCTTTGTTTATTCTGTAAGAATTTTCTTTGTGTCATGCCCTGAGATAGGAGCTGGGAGAAAAGACAGATCCTCTGCTAAATAAGCTCTCAGTTTTGGAGGGAGGAAGAGAGAACATTCCAAAGGCAGGAAGATCATCTCAAACCTCAACCAGCAGCATCAGGAGGTGACTTTAACTTGGCTAAGGACTAAGCACAAGGCATGTGGCCCAGGACTGCTGCATCTTCATTGGATGAAAATGTACAAATGAACCACAGTTTCCCACTCCATAGGATTGAGACTACAGGAATTATATGAAATAGAGAAGTTGCAAACAATAACCCCATTTAATTCTAACAACTCTGGAAGAAGATGTTATTTATATGTTGCAGAGGAGGAAGTCCAGGCTTTAGGAGGCTTTTTGCTTTGTTTCTGTTCTATTGCTTCAGGCCTAAGCAACCTTGCAAACGTGACTGACTCCTGTTAAAGAGACTGTGCCTATCTCAGTTCTGTTCCCTGGGCCAGGGCTTCGCAGGCCCTCTTTGTTCTTCACTTTCTGCCTTCCTTCTGATTCACCACTGGTCCTCTTTTTCTGGCTGAGTCTTGCATTCCTCAATACTTGCTCACCTCTGACAAGCGACAACACATTTACTTCCTCTGGTTGAACCCTCTGTACTTTCTCTCAGCCTTTTGTGTTTACCATCTCCATCTGTTTCTGGTTACCTGGGTTACTTCTCTTCATCCAGTTGCAAATCCTGGGTTCCCCAGAAGCAGACTCCTTGTTCAGGGTCCTGATTGTCAATCATACTCAGAGTCATACGAGAGGGCAGGGCAGGCTCTGGGAAGGAGGCCTCCTTAAGTTCTGCATTCTATACCACCATGCAGCAGCTCCCTCGTCCTGGCCCTGTAAAAATGGGGTGCTTAATATCAGGATTTCATAGAGCTTGTTTTTTCTTTGAGAATTACATTTCTTTGCAATTACCCAGTAGTAAAATAGAAATCTCTGGAAAGAGTTTAAAATCAGCACAAATTTCTCTGAATCATAAACCGGTTTTCTCATGCATTCATAGTTCATCCTTGGATTCTCTTCCCTTAGTTTATTTTCCTCCCTTAATCTATTTTCCTCTCCCATAACCATTTTTTCAATGAGTTTCAGTGAGTCATTTGGCTAAATCATTGATTGATTCATTAAATTATTCAAACATTTATTAGCACCTTATGTGTGCTAGGGTTTTCAACAGTTTCTGTTTTCTTTAGGATTCATGAAGTGTGATTATAGAAACAGGTTTATTATGACTTTTCCTAAATGGACCCTCTTTATTGCTGGATCCTTCTCCTGATCCTGAATGCATACTTGAGCTGTTTTGTGAATTTTCTGATCATTTGTAGAGAAAAGATTATCTTACCGTCAATTTGAATTGGAGTCAAGGATTAGAGTGTATAGTCCAATGTTATTTAACACTAGAATGTTTATTTCCAAAGGAAAGAAAATGTCTCTCTCCCTACCCTGGTTACAGATTAGCTCGCTGCCATCTAGGGCTCCCTCCAGATTGGACCAAAAGGAGGGAGGTGATTGCAGGGTAGAGTACTCAACTTGATTGTTTAAACTGTGGAACTTCACACTCACTGGCCCTGGAAGTTTGTGATGTGGACTCTCTTGTATGTGGGTGTATACTAGGGAGTGGACCCCAGAGTGCTGAGTTACATCCTTAGTCCTTTTAATTTTTTACTTTGAGACAGAGTCTCACTAACTTGCTGATGCTGGCCTTGAACTTGGGATCCTCCTGCCTCAGTCTCCTGAGTTGCTGGAATGACAGGTGTGCATCACCAAGCTGAGCAATGTGGACTATTATTCATTCCTGGGTCCTTCTCTTGTCAACTCTTTTGATCTGAGCAGGGTCTCTATTGCATGGCTATTCCCAGTTCTCGTAGCTTCTTCACTGAACACTTGATCAATAGCCCCTTTCTGTTGAGATCCTTCTCCACCCTGGGGTGGTAGGTTTGCCTCATAACATATATCCATCCCTCTATTGGTGGATGTTTGGAGTGGTGCTCTTAAAGGTGGTGATGTTCTGTCTATGAAGAAAAAGTTCTTGTTATATTGTAAAAATGACTCTTCAGACTTCAAGTCCAGCATTCTTTTCTACACATTAGAGTAGATTTTCACTTTAAACTATTTTCGTGTGAAATTAAGACTGTGAATTTATTCCTCCAATGAAAAGTTGAATTCTATCTGGAATAAATGACTTCAATGCTGTTACAGATGTTTCAGGCATCAATGAGTAGGTTGGGTGGGTTCTTCCTGAAGCCCTGGAAATCAGAGCCACGGAGATGCAAAAATCACCTGCTTCACAAGTTCACAAGTTATACTTTATAGGTGGTAGCTGTTTAGAAGTCAAGTTTGTTCCATCTGGCATGTTCATTCTGTTAGGATTAGACTTGGCCCAATTGTTCTGTTAGAAAACAGAGAAAAATGCAACGTTTAATCCTAATTTTTTTTTTTTTTTTGCAGTGCTGGGGTTTGAACCCAGGACCTTGTGAGGCAAGCACTCTACCAACTGAGCTATATCCTCAGCCCTAATCCTAAATTCAAATCTCTGCCCTAAGGAAAAAAGTTGATACATCAAGGAAAAAACCATTCTGGCAAGACTCCATGTGGACTGACAGAGGTGGAAGGATTGAGGGGTTTGGCTGAGCTCAGGTCTTTAGGAAGCTTCCTCAGGGAGCCCTCCATTCAGTGGGTGCTCCTTCACCTCCAGGTCCTCAGCCCTGCCTCAGATTGTTCCCCTTTCCAAAACTGTAGACAATTCTAACTCCATAATTTCCTTTTTGTTGTTGGCAGTGGGGAGGATTTAGTGCATGCTCTTGTCACTGCACTTTTTATTGAGCCAAGCATTTGTTGAATAAATGATAAGTAAATATGAAAAAAAAAAGGTACTTACCACCAACAGCTCTGATCTGGTTGAAGAGAAAGGAAAGTAAACCACTAACTAAGTCAAAGCAGAGTTGAACACATCAAATGAAGGTAAAAGCTACAGTTCAAAGGAAAGTGATCAGTTTGACTTTATTACAACTTTTACTTTAATGAGTGGTTATTTCAGAAAACTTAGATAGGCCAAAGAAGAAAATAAAACGCACCCAACATCCACCACCTCTGAAAGCTACTGTTTTAATATGTACCTTTCAGCTTTAGAATCATATTGACATGCTCTTAAACAGTTGAGCTAAATTCACAGCATGGGGCTGGGGATATATCTCAGTTGGTAGAGTGCCTGCCTCGCAAGCACAAGGCCCTGGGTTCAATCCCCAGCATCGCAAAAATAAGTAAATAAAATTTAAAAAAATCCACAGTATGGTACACAGTTTCATATGGAAATAACTTCTGTTCAACACATGATTTTTTAATTGTTATATAGTATGTCACTGGATAGATGCTGAACTTATATAAGTAATTCCTTATTTTTGGACATTTTTGGCTAATTTTCACTATCGTTCATTATTTTAGTTCGTTCAAGTCTAGAGGAATAACAACAATAAAGATGTTCAAGCCAACTTCCATTTCTCTAAAGTCAGCAAATAGAGCAGATGCATAGAAATTACCAGTTCCCTTAAGATCTCAGGCTAAACGTGATTATTAAGCAGTTTTAAGTCTTCACAGTTAAGCACAGAAATCAAGGTGATTCCCGTTAATAGTGCTTACTCTGTGTGCGTGCGTGTGTGTGTGTGTGTGTGTGTCCGCACAAGCCAAGTGCACGTGTGCGTGCATGTGTGTTTTGGGTACTGTGTGCTGTACATGCAAGCGTAAGGCACATCTCCCTGGATGACTTATTTCACTCACTTCTTGATGCTGTTTGGAAAAGTCACAAACTTATATAAAAGTTAAAAGTACAGTACGAAGAACTCTTTTCTCGGAACCATTTGAGAGAAAGTTCTACTTGGAGCTAAATTACCACCAAATAGTTTTGTGTCTGTGCAAAGACATGTAGCTAAAATATAATTACCAAATTCAGGAAATTAAGATTGATATATACCTATCATTTAATCATCTATCTTTACCCAGGGTTCTCTCATTGTCCTAGTAATGGTTTTTTAAATTTTTAAAATTTGTTCTAATTAGTTGTACATGACAGTAGAATGCATTTATGCATTTTGATAGATCATACATAAATAGAGGGTAACTTCTCATTTTTTCTGACTGTACATACTGTAGGATCACATTGGTCATGCAGTCATACATGTACATGAGGTAATAATGTCTGTTTCACCCTACTATCCTTCCTACCCCATAACCACTCCCAATAATGTTTTTGATAGTAAAGGATCCCATGAAGAACTGCAGAATGCACTTAGTTGTCATGTGTCTTTAGTTTCCTTCTTTCTGTAATAATTCCTTAATTTTTCTTTCATTTTCATGACCTTGACATTTGAAAGATTACAGGTCAGGTATTCGGTAGGATCCTCTTCAGATTTGGTTGGATATTTCCTTGTGACTAGATTCAAGATGTGCATTTTTGGTGGGAATACCACAAAAGGGATGCAATTTCCTTCTCATTTCATCTCATTCTATCTGGTGATGCATGATTTCAATTTGCTCTACTTTCTTAGATTAATAAGGTCTCTTCTAGACTTCTCCTCTGTGTATTATTCTCTTCTACTTTATTATTAGTAAGTGTTTGGGGGGAAATACTTTGAAACTGTGTAATTATTCTGTTCTCCTTCAAACCCTCAATGTACTTATATTCTACATCATCATGGACTTTTGCATCCTACTTTAACTTGTTGTAACCTGCTAATCATTTTTTATTTTGGTGCTTAAGTTGTCTCTGGTGTGACCAGATTCACACTGTGTTCTTTTAATGCCCCAGCATCGTTTGAGCATTTTCTTGCTTTATGGCACAATGGCTATTGAATATTCAACCACTCTCCCTGCTCTATCCCTAGAATCATCTTGTTTTAGTGGAAAGTGCTTCTGAAAGCCAAGACCTGGATATCAGGGGTGCTCACTATTAGGGTGTGCTATGTTTTGAATGTGGTTTGTCTCCCAGGGATTCCTGCATGAGAAGTATAATCCTCAGTGTGGTGATGTCAGGAGGTGGTGGAACTTTAAGAGGTGGAGCCAAGTGAGAGGTCACTAGGTGATTTAGATAGTTGTTCTGGGACCCCTGGTTAGTTCTCCTGAGAAACAACCCTGCCATGAGAAGTTCATTATAAAAGAAAAAGCCTGGCCACTCCCCTCACCCTGGCTTCCTGTCTGGCCATGTGATCTCTTTCTTTCTCTCACATCCCCTCCCAAGCAGACAGTGTACTCTGCCTGTTTGGCCTCTGACACCCTAAGCCTGGTTCTTTTACCCTTGGGAACATGCTTCTCATCGTGATTCTTCTCTGGAGTCTGATGCTGTGCTGCACATAGACCTACCTGATTTCCCTTCTTTCCCTGCCCAGTCTCCACCGCCATTCCAGGTTGCCCCTCTTTCAATCTGAGCTTTGACTCTCCACTATGGGCTACTGCGTCCCCCATTCCCTCCGCTATGGACACTTACCTGATGCCATTAGAACTGTCTGGTTCAAGAACAGTAAAAAATAAAAAAAAAAAAAGAGGGGGGAATGAGAAGAGGAAGATCCTAAATATATTCGATATTTGAAAAATTGCCCATTCTTCTGATTCTTATGGAAATTTACTACACAACTCAAGGTAAGGAGAAAAAAAAAATCCCTTCTCATTTGATAGATATTATTATAAAAGTCCTTAAATTTGCCCCCTGAGACTCCTTATTTATCTCTGCTATCACTGACATTACAATATAATTTGTTAAACGAAGGGCAGAGGGAAAGTTGAAATTCCCATGTGCCTATAATAGCAAAGAAGAGGAAATATTCTGTCTAAAAAGCATGAAAGAATGGATAGTTTAGTGTCTGAGGCAAATACATTCCAGCTTTGAGGACAGTAGATCTGATATTTTCATTTGGCTACTTAGTAGTCATTTAAAAAAGTTATCGCTTGGAATCTTTGCTCTTGGGCTAAATTGTTAAATTCTTTTCTTTCTTTCTTTCCTTTTTTTTTTTTTTTGCAGGCTTTCAAGGACTCCAGAGCTATTCTGAAAGGACTCTGTCCCCTCAGGTTCTGCAGGTCACAGACTTCCAGCAGGCCTACTTCTCTGTAAGGCTGCAGGAGTTGTTATTCGCTTCCGGCTCTTGATTGCTCTGTTATCTCACATTCTTGCATATGTCAGAGTAATTAGAGATCACTGTAAGCATGTGTCATCTGATGTGTCATCCCCATCAAGGGTCGCATGCTGACCACTTCCCCGACTCCCCTTCCCCGGCATTCCTTCTCAATGCTGAATTCAGAAGCAATAGCCTGGAGCAGGAAGCCTAAGAGCTCACCCACTATGACCAGGTCAGCATCTACAATACAGGCCCCTTTCAAATCGAGTTTAGTCAAGTTCAGGCATCCACGGATACCAGTATAGGAACCTAAAAATAAACCATGAAGAGAACACTTCAAAGGCTTCCTGGAAGGTGGAAGGGACTTAAGGTTATAGGGGCAGTGGAATGACCTCTAATGACCTCAAGAAAGCTACCAGAAATTCTCAAATTTCGGGAATGTCATTGAACACTGAACTCTGCTGTCTTGGATAGAGGAGATACTGAATGCAATGAGTATAATAAGTCGCCAGTGCTGAGAGTAGAAATGGGTGAAAGGAGATTGCCCTTAGAGGGTCTGGTTTGCCCTGAGGCTTTGAGGTAGGCACACTCCAGGCCCTGATGTCCTCTGAGGCCAATTCCTTTAAGAGATAACATGCCAAGTACTTCATCCATACAGGATGTCGGATTCTTTCCTTTCATCCACCTAGGTCAAATTCAGAACATCTAACCCACTCCCAAGATTTTCCACACAATAAGTGTATGAATTCTTGGTTTTTCTTTTGGCAAAGACAGTCAAACAGACTTAAAACTTTGAAATTCAGGTTATATTCTTCGTTGTCTTATATTTCTTCTTTCTTATATTTCTTCTTCTTAACTCAGATCTGAGTCTATGAAATTCCTTTACAATGAATCCCTTATCACCAGCTCCTTAATTTTCTACTGCTTGTTTCTTAGTTCAAACACTAATTATCTCACTTGAGACTGCTCTAATTTACCCCCATTGTTTAGGGAAATATTTTTCATTTAAGTCATAAACATTTAAGTCTGCTTACTAGAAAAATTCTATATAAAGGCAACTATGGGTCATTATGGATTAATTCTTCTAAAATTAGGATGCATAATTAGCATAGAACTCTCCTCTATGTGGTATATGGGAAGCCATATTCTATTGCTGGGATGACAATTCATACAAATTTTAAGAAAATCATAGGATGCATATGAATGCCAAGTTTTCTCATCAGTGACTTCTTTTGCCACCTAAGCCTATCTACTTGGATGAACTGACCCATAAGAGAGCAAGGTAGTGACACAGATTTCCAGTGGTCACTGTATTTTCACATGATTTTGACTCGTATCTTAATATACGTACCCCTAATTTAAACCTGCTGTCTTTTACGGATAAATGACCATACTCTTGCCTGGGTACAGTAACATAAGTTATGTAACTTATGTTGTGTTTATATAAAATGACATAACTTTAAAGTTATATTAAGATCAGAAGTTTTGATTGTAAAAGAGCATCTTCCCCTGCAAAATTTGTTTTAGCTTTTCAAGCTAAGTAATAGAAATGGAAGAAAATGGAGAGAATGGACTGCTGGAAGCAAATGAGGCCATTCTAAACACACAAGGAGAAATGCACAAGCTGCTGCCGCTTCTTCACATAATGCTGAAGATTTATTTCTGTTAGGAAATATTTAGAGGGCAGAACCATAAGACACGGTGATAAAATTATTGGGTGACACAAAATACATCATTTCTTTTTACTATTTTTACCATGAAGAATAACAACAAATCATCATAACAATAGGACTGACCTTGGAAATCCACCTGTCCATGCACTTACACTGTGTAATGGAAAGAAAAACTTTACTGTTTCTAGCTCTGTTATTCCAATGACTTTTGGAAAGATAATTCATTTACTTTCCCATTTGAGGATCAGACATATTTATTACTGGATATTTTTGCAAAATTCTTTGTGACCCTTTGTGAAAGTTCTAGTGAGATGAAAAAAAAATTTAAATATCCTGGAGTACACGAACAGAATGCTTAAACTCCTTTTTAAAAAAAAGCAGTTTAAAAGTAGTCATCCAAGCATTCATAAACAAAAATTATAATGAACATTTTTATAAGTCGCAATGGCATTTTGTTAGTATGTATCTAATGTTAAAGAAATGTACCCTTTAAACTTTATTTAAAGATATTTAAAGACTATGTGCCAGGTGCCCATGACACTTGCCCCTAATCCAGGTCCTTGGGAGGCTAAGGCAGGAGGATCAAAAGTTAAAAGTCAGCCTTAGCAACTTAGCAAGATCCTGTCTCAAAATAAAAAAATAAAAAAGGGCTGGGGATGTGGCCCAGCCCCCAGGGGATTAAGTGCCCCTGGGTTTAATCCCCAGTACAAAAAAAAAACCAAAAAATACATAACATGTAATGGAAATTTTATATAAACTTCCTTTTTAAAAGCATGTTTTTTGGGTTGGCAAAATGTTTTCAAAGCTTAACTGGTTGTTATTTTAAGCTTTAGAAATAAAAATTGCTTTGACCTTTTAGGATATTGTTTTGAATTTAGTTATTACAGTGAACTTTAAGGGTATTTTTTTTCTATTATCAAACACCTCCTTCTTCCAGGTTCATAATTTTAAAAAATCACTTTTCCTAGCTTAATACCAAATAGAAAAAATATGACTATAATTTCACACAAAGAATGAGTAGCAAGGTCAGATTTGAAAAGCCACATGGAGATTAGACTGACACAAATGAACATATGCATGTATTCCATTCAACTAAACAGTCAAATTGTGTAGGTATATTGTGTATGCACATTAGTGGCCCTTTATAGAAGCAGTTCCC
This sequence comes from Glaucomys volans, assembly GCA_020662805.1. Lineage (NCBI taxonomy): Eukaryota > Metazoa > Chordata > Mammalia > Rodentia > Sciuridae > Glaucomys > Glaucomys volans. Next base: position 55,821 of record JAJEJO010004019.1, read on the forward strand.
TAGGTGGGAATTAACTGTGGTTGATGAGATTGCAAAGTTATTAAATAAGCAATATAGTAAGACATTCCACTTAACCCAGATTATAACTGAAATCAGTTGCAGGCTGTCCATGTCTTTGATGTGGAAGGCACTAATTGCATTTCTCTTTTTGAAAATGCACTGATGGAGAAAAGAGATACATAATGGCTACTGCTCAGTTTGCACTTTAAAATTATTCTACAGAATAAACTGCCTTTATTTAGAAAGGTAGAGAAGACAGAGATGGCGCAGAGAATCAAACTGACCAATGGTCTTCTGTATTATCTTAAGTCACCCAAATCATAAGGGCTGCCTCAAAGCTTCCCTTTGGTTACGAAAGAGATGTTACCTTCTGGTGCTGTACTACCAGCAGTTAGCAGGGTCCCAACAGAGAGAGCACTTCACTGCAGCACCTCTGGTTAATACGGCCTGCCTTTGGCTGTGGAAATGCTTCGACAGAGTCGCCTGTGGGTTCATTTGCAGGACTTGCATTGAAATGGGGATACTTAAAAAGGACTGGCTCTTCTTTGTAAGGGGAATGTGAGTACACCAAATGGTTATATTCCTGGAGTTCTTTGTACACTGTCTTGAGAAGAGTTTGTTGAGATGGGTTTTGATGAAACCAGGTTATGAGACACACATAAATCTAATGCATTTATATACATAAGTGATGAATCATCTGAAAGAGAAATGAGGAAAACAATTCCGTTCACAGTAGCCTCAAAAAAAAAAATAATAAAATATTTGGGAATCAATCTAACAAAAGAGGTGAAAGACCTCTACAATGAAAACTACAGAACACTAAAGAAAGAAATTGAGGAGGACCTTAGAAGATGGAAAGATCTCCGGTATTCATGGATGGGCAGAATTAATATAATCAAAATGGTCATACTTCCAAAGGTGCTATATAGATTTAACACAATTCCAATTAAAATCTCAATGACATTCCTCATAGAAACAGAGAAAGCAATCATGAAATTCATCTGGAAGAACAAAAGACCCAGAATAGCCAAAGCAATTCTGGGCAGGAAGAATGATGCAGGAGGTATCACAATACCAGACCTTAAACTCAACTATAGAGCAGTAGTAACAAAAATGGCATGGTATTGGCACCAAGATAGACAGGTAGATCAATGGTAAAGAGTAGAAGACACAGAGACAAACTCACAGAAGTACAGTTATCTCATACTTGACAAAGGTGCCAAAAACATACAGTGGAGAAAAGACAGCCTCTTCAACAAATGGTGCTGGGAAAACTGGAAATCCACATGCAGTAAAATGAAATTAAACCTCTATCTCTCATCCTGTACAAAATTCAACTCAAAATGGATCAAGGATCTAGAAATCAGACCTGAGATCCTTCACCAAACAGAAGAAAAAGTAGGCCCAAATCTTCATCATGTTGACTTAGAACCAGACTTCCTTAACATGACTCCCAGAGCACAAGAAATAAGAGCAAGAATCAATAAATGGCACAGATTCAAACTAAAAAGCTTTTTCTCACCAAAGGAAACAATCAATAACGTGAAAAAAGAGCTTACAGAGTGGGAAAAAGATATTTTCCACACACACTTCAGACAGAGCACTGATCTCCAAAATTTATAAAGAACTTACAAAACTTTACATCAAAAACACAGAGAACCCAATCAATAAATGGGCTAAGGAACTGGGCAGACACTTCACAGAAGAAGATATACAGGTGATCCACAAATATAGAAAAAGTGCTCATTATCTCTAGTAATTAGAGAAATGCAGATTAAAACCACCCTAAGATTTCATCTAACTCCAATTAGAATGGCTATTATCAAGAACACAAGCAATAGTAAGTGTTGGTGTGGATATGGGGAAAAAGGCACACTCATAGATTGCTGGTTGAGCTGCAAATTGGTGCAGCCACTCTGGAAAGCAGTATGGAGATTCCTCAGGAAACTTGGAATGGACCCACCATTTTTTTTTTTTGGTTTTGCTTTGTTTTTTAATTTTTTGATTCATTGAACACAAATGGAATACAGTTATTGTTTTTCTGGTTGTACACAAAGTAGAGTCACCCCATCTGTGCATTCATACATGTACACAGGGCAATGATGTCTGTCACACATACTGTTATTATTCTTACACCCCCCCCACCTTGACCCCACCCCTCCCTTCCCTCTATGCTCTCTATCCTTCCTCCATTCTTGCCATCCTTCCCCCCTGCATTATGCATCATCATTCACTTATCAGAGAGACCATTGGCCTTTGGATTTTTGTGGACCTACCATTTGACTCAGCTATCCCACTCCTTGGTTTATACCCAAAGGACTTAAAACCAATAAAGTACAGTGATGCAGCCACATCAATGTTCATAGCTGCTCAATTCACAATAACTAGATTGTGGAACCAAACCTAGATGCCCTTCAATTGATGAATGGGTAAAGAAACTGTGGTATATATACACAATGGAATATTACTCAGCCATAAAGAAGAATAAAATTATAGCATTTGCTGGTAAATGGGTGGAGTTGGAGAATACCATGCTAGGTGAAATAAGCCAAGCCCAAAAAACCAAAGGCTGAATGTTTTCTCTGATAAGAGGATGATGATGCACAAGGTGGGAGGAGGGGGGGCAAGAGAAGAAAGGAGGAACTTTGGATGGTGTAGAGGAAAATGGGATAGGGTCAGGTGAGGGAAGTAAAGAGTAGACTGAGACAGTATTACCCTATGTATATGTAAGATTACATGAATTGTGTGAATCTACATTGTATACAACCACAGAAATGAAAAGTTGTACCCCATTTGTGTAAAAAAAAAATGTGGAAAAATACAGTCCTGTATAACTAAATATAAAAAATAGAAAAAAAATAAACAATTACCATAATAGCAACAGAGGCGCAAAAAAAAAAAAAGAAAAAAAAAAAGAAAAAAACCTCTCAACAATTCTTAAGTTCTGATATAACTACTAGCTTAGGAGGAACTGTTCAGATTTTCAGGGAAGAAAGAAAAAACCAAAAAACCAAAACCAAACCAAAACAAACCATAACAAAACAGGTTCCCTTTTGTTTGTGGGGAATAAAACAAAAAGTCTTGTTAAAGAGACCTCTGAGTCAATGTCCCTGAAGGCTGAAGCCAGCGATGGCGGCGGTGGGGTGTGGGAATTGGATAACAGATGTTCACACCCAAATCTCTGATGAATGCCTCTCTTCTAAAATCAACCTTCAGTTAAATACCGAGTGCGGCACAAACCTAGATGCCAGAGAAGAGCAGTACCCACTAAATCCTCATCGCAGAGACGCTCAGCTCCAAGACCCAGGAGCAGACGGTCTGGGTTAATTCATTTTCAGGTCAGGGCCTGACTGACTGCCACTCTGATTGGACAGCGTCAGTACTCTACGGTCCATTCTGATTGGTGGAGGCTAAGGCCCCGCTGTGATTCTTTTGAACATCACATCCCTTGGAATTCTCTTGGTCCATAGCCATTAGAAGGAACCCAAGACGTTCACGAGAAATTCTCAGCTGTAATTATTCTTCAGAGAGAAAGAAGGAGGGAGAAAGTTGACCATACATTTTGGCTGCACAGATGAAAGGAATGTAGCCTCCCTGTCATCGTCCTTTTTTTTTTTTTTTTTAATACTTTTCTCTGTGGACAATTAAGGGTTTTCCTTAAGTCAGAGCCAAAGTAAGATTTGGAAGATCACCTTATTCTTGAAACTCCTGAAGCGGGCCCTAAAGAGGCTGGACTTAAACCATTTTCTCCCTCTTCTCTCATCGATAAAGCACTTTCATTTTACTAAGCGCTGATCCTTAATCGATACCATATTCTATTTTTTACAATTAGTTATAGTTTTACAAATGTGTAAAATCCTTGAAGGTAGGAAGGAATGATGTTATATATCTATATCTATATATGTATATATATATATATATATAATTTTGTTTGTTGCCTGTTTTATTTTGTACTTTGCAAATCATTTGGTTGATCAATTAATACAAATAAACATGTTCTTGCTTAGTAGGTTCAGAGCCACCACCCTAAACTAATTAAGACTTCAGAGAAACATGCGACCTTTATCCAGAGGACAAACTATCTCCCTTTTTTCACTCTTTTATCTTCTGTTTTCCTGAAAGATGATTCTGCCATGGCCTCAGCAGGCTCCAGTTGCAGCCCCACTGTGTGCTTATGTGGTCCTGCATGTGGGAATGGCAGCTTGTCTTATTCACAGAATGACTCCTGTTTCCAGGCAGAGAAGTGGGTGGATGATTATTCTTTGCTTAAACATCTCCAGGGAAAGAGGGACTGACAATCTTCAGCCAGCTATTTCAGTTTCTAATAAATCTTTTATATTAGCAATTTTTTTTCATATCCAATTAAAATCCTCCTGCCACAAATTAAGACAAATTTTCTTGGTTCTCTTCTTTCCAGAGATGGATCAGAGGTGAATACCATCATGCATTTCTGAACTGGTTGTGGGTAAAATTACATGGGACATTTTGTTTATTTAGTAATATTTGTCTGTTGTGTGGAATCGGTGGAAACCCTTCCTATGGTTAGTGCCAAAGTCGCGAAGCAGCTCTGAGGGACAGGGTCTTTTTGTTATGGTACTTGCCTTTCCATGTTGCACAGAACTGGGAGGAGCAGTGGGGGATTTCACTCCCATCATGCTTCACTGTGCCTCTCCCACAACTGATTTATTATCATTCCTCTATTTCCTCTCACACCTTCTCACCTGTTTAAATTTGGAAGAAAAACAGGGAAAGAGAAAAAAGGACAGGACAGACCTCAAACTGAGAAGACATCTGTCTCCATTGTATGCTATCAGCAGCTCCAAGACTTCCTGAGGCGTTCCTAAATACAGCTTCCAAATGCTGACTGACACTGAAAATTCCATCTCCTTCCCTTCCAAACTCAGATCTCTACCATAGATTTTGTCATTCATGTTTCTTTATCTTTATTCAGTGGCTTAATTTTTTTCTAAATCTCCCTGTGCATACCAAACAAAAAAAATCCCCTGAATATATATTAACTATATGTTATAATGAAAATGTACAGCATTTATAACAGAAACATACCCTTTGTGCATGTGAAAACTAGATGAGTACTTGGAGGTGATCTAACCCAACCCTCTTACATTTTGATTGAAAGGGTCTGATGGGTACAAAGATCTACCCCAAATCAAATAAATAAATGCGGGAGATAACACTAGAAATGAACATAAACGTTCTGTGGGGGACTCTATAGGACTGGCACTTTCAGTCAATCTATGCCCAATGAAAATAATACGATGTGACTCTGAAGCAAGGTATTTAAACGCCCTAATAATTAAGAATGATGAGGACAGAGAAGAGGAAGAGATGAGTTGCTACAAGCTCAGATCCACTCTGAAGTGTTGAATCTGTTGAAACCCAGAAGAATATTAATTAAGGGTGCTTCATTCTGGGGTAAAAACACATAGATAGCTGTTGTAATAGTCAAGACAAACTTCTGACCTTTTAGTCTGTCAAGTTTTACTGCCATGATTTAAGTATCATGGAGCTTGTGTGAGCCATTATCTGCATCTCTCTTTGTTATTAATTACTTTCAGAATGTTCTATAGCATTACAAGAAGAAAAGGGGAAAACTACCAGTAGAATATACAGAGTCCTTTTGGTACCAAGGGGTTATTTAACAATGGAAAAAATTGACTCTTCTCTAAAACACATATGTCCCTGCTGGAGTGGCTCTCTGCCTCGTGCCCACCCTGAGCAGTGGATTATCCACCAGGGACAATAGCCAGTCAGGTTGAAATACAGAACGCTGAAAATCAGGCCACAGGTCACTGTCAGAGTTTCATAAAATCACATGTGATTTTGCAAAGCTAGGAGATAGTAGAAGGGAGAACTGTTGGTAGGTGCTTATTTCTTTAGAATTCTAATGAGATTTTTTTTTTGCCAACAATATTTAAAATTAGAATATTCTACTAATTAAAAAAAGCATGAGCAATGATGAAAGTGGACGGATCTGCTGACATCAGAGCTGCATTAATGCAAGAAGACAAATTATGCTGGGCTGCTCTCATTTTTTAAAAATGGTTCAGAAATCCTTGAACTTAAAACTCAGATGAAAGGGTCCAGCTTAGTGAATCGTATCAATGACCATGCTAGTTCCTGGGAAGCCTTTACGTGGAGTTGGTCTTTATTTGTTCAGTGTCGCTAATGTTAAGGAATACTTTTGAGTTAGATCACCATACTCGACTCTTCTCACATGTTTTTCTTTTCACCTCTTTTCTGAGATGTTCAGAAAATACTGTCAATGAGTTCATTTATTTCCTGGCCAGACAAGCACATATTTTCCCATTGCTTCAATTTAGTAATTGTGACTGATGGTAGTTTTCATGGACTTAGGCTCTCTTGCCCCATCTTTTATCAGGGTCATGATAGTATCAAGAGTCCAAATCTCAACCCAGAAATTTACTACAAACTTCTGGCAAGTGGTCTCTACATGTTGGGTTTTCCATCTGTAAAATGAGAGTATTGAATTAGACAAATGGTACAGTTCCTTTTAATGTAATATTCGTTGTTTCTGAAATAGCAAAAAGAAGAGCAAGAGCAAGGATAGGCCACGTTATGGGTACAGTCTGTGGGTTCCACATCCATGGGTTCAGTCAACCACGGATTGAAAATAGTTAAAAGAAAAGAATTGCATCTGCACTGAACATGCTCAGACGATTTTTCTTGCCATCATTTCTTAAACAATACAGTGTAACAACTCTTAACATGACATTTACATTACCTTAGGTATTATAAGCAATCTAGAGATGATTTAAAGTCTAAGGCAGATGTGATAGGTAGTGTGCAAATACTATGTCATATTAGATGAGGGACTTGAGCATTCATGAATTTTGATGTCCTTTGGGGACAGGGGTCCTGCATCCTGTTACAGGTGCCAAGGGATGACTGTATTTAATGTCTGCATAGTTGTCAATCATTAGCTTCAGAGAAATCAAACTTTGCCTGCTGGAATCATCTTAAACTGGAATGAGAGTTCTCATTTCCTTGCCAGGACAAAATCATATTTTATCAAACATTATAATTCCTTTAAAAGTCAAATTTGAATCAGTCATAATGCAAGAATCCCAAGTTATTATCAAGATTGGATCACAAGTCCATTACAGAGTGAATCACTGTATCTCATTTCTTCCAAGATTGTTTTTTATACTTACCTGTGAGTTCTTACCTCTTATATTGTCCCTTTTTAGACCATCATTTAATTAGGTTTTAAGAAAAACACGAACAAACCTGAAATTGCACACTGCAGTATGAGGTAAAATTTAGCTGAGGGCATTTAAAAAAAATCATTGTGCATTCTCTCTCTCTCTCTCTCTCTCTCACACACACACACACACACTCTCACTCTCTCTCTCTCTCTCTCTCTCTCACACACACACACACACTATTTTTACACTGAAAAATCCATACCCAGCCATTTTCCTGGTGAATATCTCATGAAATCAATTTTCCACATTAGCTATATTTCTAGCAATCCAGTCCCAAGTAGAAGGCTCCTTTTCAGGCTATTTTTAGGGCAGGTGGTATCTAAAAGGATCTCAGAATTGTAGCTGTTCTGGGGAAGCCCAAGAGAGAACGGGCCCTGGGAGTTCATGAAGAGAGAAGACAGCACATTTCTGTCCATGGCCCAGGGCCTTTCTATCATGGAGCCCCTGGGGTTCCTGTTGTGAGGTTGTGACAACAGAAGCAAGAATCAAAAAGCGGCTCCCTAGAGACCACTGATTGAACTCCCTGGGGTGGGGTCTGAGACGGGCCTGAAAAAGTTCGTTGTGCTTGGCAGCAGTTATGCCTGGTGAAGCTCAACTGCGTTTGCCATTCAAGTCCCCAGCGACCCATCCGAACCGGCAATTATGATGGATGCTCTTTAAGGAAGCAAGAGGCGACAGTGCATATCTGGTTACACAAATCTAGTGAGCATTATGGAGTACCTGTTTTGTATCAGGCAGAGTGTAGGCCCTGAGAGTATGAAGTTGATTTACATAATTCTTATCCTCTGAGAGGATAAGATCTGGGGTCCAAGGAAACCTCCTAGAGCAACTGAATCAACTTTGAAAGACAGAGAAGGGATAGCCTTATGGACAAGCAGGAAAACCTGAAAAAGGGAGGAGCCCCACCAAGCTTGATCTCTGCCAGGAAATGCAAGCAGCTTCAGTGACCAGAGATTGGGCAGCAGACAGTATTTCAGGTCTTGTGGCCTGCAGTAATCAGCTCTGGCTCTGTAGGATGAAAGCAACCGCATAGGATGGGGCAAGGCAGTGTCTCAATAAAACTTTATTTTCAAACCAGTTGGTTGACCACAGCGGACTGGACCCTGGAGAGAGAAGCATAGCAGAGTGTTCAGAGAACCAGCATGGGTCTGTGGAGATGGGGCTCCTTTGGCCAGTTATTCTGGCTTTGAGAAGTGAGAAACCGTTAAGGGCATTCACAATTTTATCTCTTCTCATGGAATTCCCAGAGTTCTTCTGAGACTTTGTCCAAACAATTGGCAAGCGGGGAGGTTCCCAGCTGGGCCTATCAGCACCACTTATCTCTTTCCAGCACACCTCTTGAGATAAGAGCACTCAGATTCTTCCTGAGGTTTGCTCAAGAGCAGTAGAAAGGAACAGGAGCTCTAGCCAGCACAAGGAATCTTCTCCGCAGAATACAAGTGTTTTCTTCATTGAGAGAGAGATGTGGGAATTTACATGAATTGATAATGTGCTTTCCATTCATTACCATTTTTTGTCTCCTTTATTTCCAGAATTTATCTCCAACACTATTTGCTATGAACCAACTGAGAATAATTTGGCGTGTTCCTCTCACTGTGTGAGGATTTGGCCGGCCCCCTGCCATTCATTCAAAATGTACCCTTAAGTGAAGGAGTGTCTGTGTTCTTGCAGCTCCAGGTGGGAAGGGGAATGTAGGTGGCTAACCCTCAGAGGGGAACAGCAGGATTACCCCAAGAAGGAAGGAAAGAAAGTTATTTGGTGATTAGATTATCTTTTTAAAGCAAAGGTTCATGGGTAGACAGGGGAAGGGGGAAAGGAAAACCAGCTGTCTTACACTGTGGGAGGAGGTAGGCATGTCCCTGCCTTCTCATAAGGAAGCTGTGCCTGGGGGAAGTCACACACATGGCCAAGCTAGGCCTAAAGTCTAGGTAGGCACAATAATCTCCTCAGCATGTGTTGGTTTCTTTTATATATTAAAAGAGTTATTAAGTTTATGAGTCAGTATCATGAAGATTGAGATAATATCTAAAAGGTTATTGACAGACAGCTGGCACCATATTATTAGAAGACAAGACTGAATTATAACCTCTGGGGCTTGGAAGAAACTTCAAAGGTTGTATAGGCTAAGTGTTTGCTGGGCAGAACTGGAGCCCTGCCCAAGCTGGTGGGTATATGGTGGTGATCTGTGATCTGCTCCACCACTGCTGGTGTTAAGTGGTGATATGGAAGAAGTTCCCCAGGTACTCTGGGGGTTGCCTGATAGAAACATAGCTGAGTGAAGCTACTGAATAAAAAGGACCTTTGTAAGCCAGATGTGTGGTGCTGCCAACCTGTGGTCCTGGCTACTCTGGAGGATGAAGCAGGATTGCTTGGCCTAAGAACTTGAAGCCAACCTGGTCAACACAGCAAGACCCCTTCTAAAATAAATAAATACATAAAAATGAGTCCCCCCAGAATCCAGCAGTTTTCAATACATGGTGCTTGCAAGCATCTTTGACTCTTTGATACAATTTTGGAGGAACCAAATAATCAGCTTGAAAGCTCTATGCTGTCTCCCAACTTATTGCCTAAGAAATATTAGCTCTATAATTATAAAAGGTCATCATGGGTGATCTGCTACCAAGGTGAATTCTGTCTTCAGGAAAATCTCATCTTCAACTGCATCTCCTCAAACTGCTGAGGATATGTACATGGAAAAGGGAATGAGAAAACCCCAAATACGTGAGTGTCTATAGACAGTGAGGGCTCCCCCAAAACAAAACAAAAATGTATCTTAGGATGAAAAACTGGCTATTTAGATCATATGATTTAGATCTTGAATTGACAATGTAACCACTGAAAGGGAGACATTTCCCCAAATACACAGAAGGGGTGATCTCAGCTAGTTACCCAAAGAAGCACTTCCTCAATTGTCAAGGGCCTTTGCAAGTTATGGAAAGATAAATAAATGGTCTATGATTAGATTCACCAATTCTGAAATAAGGAAAATAATGTCTGGGATAGATTTATAAGTTTTAATGAAGACCCATGCATCAGTTATAAGCCAAAAGTCTGTTAATTTTTATGACATCTTTAAAATCACCTTTTTAATTCAGTGTGGTTGTTAGTTATGGAAATACTTAGTTACCAAACTAAAAATACTTATCGGCAAACTCCAAATGTTAAGTCACTTGCTAACCTACTTTTTAAAAAATAATCATATCAATTGTGATTGATCAAAAAGGATAAATTGATGTTAAACATGTAAGTGATCAACAGAGACGCCGGGTTCTCTGCTAAGCTACCGGGGGTGCTCCAACCTGATGGTAAGGGTCTTAAGAAAAGCAGGAGAGCATGTCATCATCAAATGTCTCAGCACGATGTGCTTTTCTCAGTCCTTGCCAGTCCAGGGATCTTTGTAACTCAACTCAGATGCTGTGGACGGCACCCTGAACTCCAGCACAGGACTTTCTGGAAGCTCAGATTTGGTTGCCCTACTTTCACTTTGTCATATTGATTTTCAAGGTAAGTACTATACAATTGCTTAAGATAGGGGCAAAAGATAAAGGAAAGAGGATTCAAAATATAAACACAGCATGAAGAGAGTTTAAGAAATTGTTTACCTCAGTGTGGGCACAAAGATCACTCAGACAACTAGTTTTTTAGGACACACACACACATACACACACACAACAAAACAAAACAAAACAAAAAAACCCTTCATTTTCTGATGAGGAAACTGCTGTCAAGAATAGTCGCATGAGGAGTGAGTGGAGGGTCAGAAAGCAGGCATTCAACCAGAGTCAGGGGACCAGGCATCAGAGTTGGCAGCTCTTGGAATTCAGCTGAGAGACTTTCTCATGGCTGGATCCTGGAAGAACAGGATCTCTCTTTGTCATGGGTCACGACTTTATCCTGTATCAATCCCACGGGGCTCTGAGGCTGCCTGGCTCATTTATTTCTAGTAATGCACCAAGGAAGCCAAGGTCAGAGCCTCGAGTCAGGAATGAGAAGTCAATCTGTCTCATGATCCACTGTCGCCGTTTACACAGACACACACACACAGACACACACACACACACACACACACACACACACACAGAGTGAGGATTTCCATTTTCCAGGCAACACCGTCTTGCCTTTTAGGAAGAAGCCTTTCTCTGACGGCAATGCAAGATGATTTCTTCACTTGAGGACTTCCCTATTTCCTCTCCATCCTCTCCGCCATACCAGCAGTGCCCTTCAAAGGAAGAAGGGGAGCAGCCCCAAGAAGGTTCCATTACCAAGACTCCCTAGTTGTCAACACCCTCTCACCAGTTTCTTACTAGTGGGATGAGTTTGGACAAACCAGGAACCCCAAAGAGGTGCATAAAACAGACAGTAAATTCAGAGCAGTGAAAGACGGCATGCTGGGTTGAAGTATTTGAGAACCAGTTGGAGAAAGAATGGGGAGGAGCTTCATGGAGAGGGAGTGGAGTTGGGGAGTCATGTCGGTGTCAGAGAAGCTACTCGTAAATAGAGGCACAAGCAGTGATGCCTAGTGATGTTCTAGGCATGGTCTAAGCATCTGTCAAAGAATTTTTTAACTTTGCTGATTTTTAAAAATTTATTCTTTTTAGTTATACATGACAGTAGAATATATTTCGACATATCATACATATATAGAGTATAACGTCCCATTCTTGTGGTTGTACATGATGTGGAGTTACGCTGGTTGTGTGTTCATACACGAACATAGGAAAGGTATGTCCAATGCATTCTACTGTCTTTCCCATTCCCATTCCTCCTCCCTTCCCATTTCTCTCTGTCCAATCCGGTGAACCTTCACACCCCCCCACTCCTGCCTATTGTGAGTCAGCATCCGCATATCTGAGAGAACATCCGGCCTTTAGTTTTTTGGGGATTGGCTTATTTCACTTAGTATGATAGTCTCCAGTTCCATCCATTTACCAGCAAATACCATAATTTCATTCTTCTTTACAGCTGAGTAATATTCCATTATGTATATGTACCACCTTCCCAGAAAATTGAGTGAAAGGAAGGTTCTTTTAGGAGGGAAGTAGAAGATGAATTTGAAAAAAGCAGGTTAAGGCCACATTGGGGGTATTATAGTGACATATTAGCTTGCTTTACTCTGCAGGTAGCAGAAGCTATTTGAAGCTTCTCTAGTAGGGGAAGAATAGCAATCAAAGCTATATTTAAGGAAGAGGACTCTGATGGGGTGTGTAGGCTGCACTGGAGGTGGGCAGAGGGAGGCTAGAAATGGCCTGAGTTCAGGCAAAGTGAGAAAAGTGTCTAGAGGTGGAAGAGAAGGTTGGTGATCCAGCATCACTACCCTGATGGGTGTTGGACAGAGAGGGAGGAAAATGTACTCTGCTCTCTCAGGAAGCAACTCTGGGTCCTGACTGAGAAGATATGATTTTGCTTCAGATCAAGATACCAAAGGCCACCTCTCTGTGAGGAATTTGGAGCAGTTGGCACTGGCAGGCAGCTGAGCCAAGGGTCAGGAGCTGACAGGTCCCTTTGGACCACACAGTTCTGGTGTTTGCAGGAGGTGCCTAATGATTGTATAGATGAGAGGGTGTGTTGGAAAACAAATGTATTTGACAGAAAACAGTGAAGAATCCCACAGGTGACTTCAGCTGCCTGATGGGTACCTACCCAACTAGATGGGATTTGAGACCCATGAGAGCCAAGTCTCTGCAGGGGCTAAGGGCCCCTGACCCTGGCCCATGGAGGGTGACCTCCCAACCTTCTCTATTTCTCCACTGATTAGCAGAAAAGTATGTGTGTTGCCAGGGAACTGGGGCTATGCAGCCTGTTTTAAACTTGACCTTCTGATCTGTCTGCCCCCATTCCACACACTTGCACATCCAGGCTGATCCAGGAAGAACAGACTGGAGGGACATCTCCATTTTATCGTAAAGTCTTTTAACTGGACTATGGATTGATATTAAGAACCGGGTCAATGCCAGTCTATGTTCATCTGGGGCTACTGGTCAGATTATTCTGCCTGAATTAAAGTCTTCTGAGCCAAACACATAGTGTAATAGATATAGAGTTGGCCAAATATTTAACCATACAGTCTATTCAGTTCATATTATAAAGAGACACAAGTACATTACCTTTGTAAAAATCCGTAGGAAGGCTTACTAAGAAATGGCATTTTTCTTTTTTGCTGCCACCTACATCAATACAGTTATGTGTGGCTAATAAACTTTCCTTGTCACAGATATTTATAATCACTGACTTGTTGGTTCATAAACCCAAAAGGAGAAAATAGGTGTCAGCATGAGAGACTGGTAAGAAAAAACAAGTTGGAAATGGCACACGCTTGTAATCCCAGCAACTTGGGAAACTGAGGCAGGAGGATTGCAAGTTTGAGGCCAGTCTGTGCAACTTAATGAGACCCTCAAGGACTTAGTGAGAACTTGTCTCTAAATAAACAACAAAAGGATTGGGGATGTTGCTCAGTGTTAAAGCACTCTTGAGTTCAATCCCCAGTGCCTACCCATCTGCAAAGATAATAAGATAAAGGAACTCAAACATACTTGCGATGTGGACATTTAATTATGGTCAATGAATACCTGGGCTCAGGAAATAGAATGAGGAGTCCTGGGTCTTTGGCTTCCAGAGGCCACAGCAGAAGCAGAGTCCTAGCAAGTCAGGAAGGCTGAATCATGCCCCGCAAATATTTGGCCCCAAATGAGCAGGCACCTGAGGAGCAGCTGTCTCTTTCTGTTTCTCTCCCACCCAGTGCCCATCACGGAGGGTGCAGAGGAATCCTATGTCCTCCACTGGCAGATCCAAGGGCGTAGGTGGCAAGAACATTTCTGGCATGTGTGTGGAGTCAGGGACATCTTGACCTGCTTGAGCTTTGCTGGAAGATTTCATTCAATTAATAATGCCATCCTCCAGGAAACAAGCCAAGTCAGCAGGGAGCCTGATTCCTAGCAGGATCCCACAGAGAAGCAGGAAGCAAGTGAAGGTTCCAGGGCTCTGCAGCTACCAAACGGAGAGCTGCACTTAACAGTGGCCTGGGAGCCTCCCAAGCCTAGGTCCAATCCTGGGTTCTTCTGAATGGCCAGGTCAAAATAGGGAAGCTAAATCCTTGTGACTCTTTCCTGGGGGAATTGTCAGGGAATGCACTAGGGCACATATCCAAGATTTATGTTTCTCATCTGACATGGGACACAGGCATTATACTATAGGTTCTCAGATGGCTCCCCCATTGTGCAGAGCAGAGGTGGGGACATAGTGGAGGGCATTTCTATACCTCACTCTGCCTCAAACAGAACAGCTCCCTGGCAGCCCTTTGAGAGCTGGATAAATTTGCCTAGGCAATGGGTTTCAATTCTAGAGCCTTCAACACTGCAAAATGCTCTCCAGGATGTCTTCAAATCCCCAGAGGGTTTTATTATTATCTTGGTTCTTGCAGCTGAGTGAGATCCTGCATTCTTACCAAGCGCTTTGCTGAAGACGAGTAACTAACCTACTTCCTAATTTCCATGGGGGAAAATCTAAATAAAACAACCATCGCAACAACAACCTATCCATTAAAGGTAGTAGTAGAAAATACTACCAAAAATAGTAGATTTTAAAGAAAGAATTAGAAGTCCCAAGGAAAGAGTCTTGGAATGCCAGATATGGCAGAGTCCTAAAAGTCTGCTAGATGTTCCCATTCTCTAACATGTTTTCAGTCTCCCTGTTGCTGGGAGCTGCTTTCTTGGTCCTTTTCTGAGAGTGTTAAACATGTGTCCACTGAGGAAAGATGCCCTGTGGCCCCTCTCCCCTTCCTCTGCCTTCCTTTTCTCTTCTTTCTCCACTCTATCCCTGTAGAAGCAGATTTCTGCCTAGGCACCTGGAATTTCACCATCTGAACTAAGATGTTACCCACATATTTTTTGGGACAAAGATACAGTGATTTCCTGTTATCCTTGGTAGTTGTGTTTTAAGATCATGGCAAACACTGAATTAGTGAGTCCTGAATCATTGTTCTTTAGGGAAATGGAAGATTAGGTTCCTGCAAATCTGTTCCCAATATTTTGGTTCAAGCAATGAATGCATAATCTTGTTTTGTGTGTGTTTCATTTTAAGGAAAACTTGCTTAATATTTCTTGTTGACTCATTAATACTGAACTCCTGGCTGATAACATGTGCCCGAGTGGAGCTTCTCTAACACGTGTATTTTCTCTGCAAGGCACATGCCAGCCTCCTTGCACTGAGGTACGTGAGACAGCACTTCAGCACTCTGTGAGGGCCAGTTTGAAAAGCAAAATTACCAACAAAAAATGTGCAAATGCAAAAAACAAAAAAGGGGAGCAAGAAGAGGAGGAGGGGGAAAGGAAGAGGAAGAGGAGGAAGGGAAATGACATTGAATAAATCACAGAAAGGACACTTGTGGGCTGAAACTAAAAGGCAGAAAGCTGAGCTGGGCATGTGGCTCAGTGGTAGAGCAATTGCCTAGCAAGTTCAAGGCCCTGGGTCCAATCCCCAACACGCGCGCACACACACACACACACACACACACACACCCATTGCGAGCAGGGCATTGCCTTTTTCAACTTCAGCTGGGAATTTAATTCTTTCACAGCTCCACACGCACATCTGCAAATGAACACAAAAGTGCAACTCATATTAATTTGGGATTATCAACAAATTTTAGCAAGTAAGCAAATTCCCAAATATGGAATTATGAAAGAATTACAATCAACTGCACATCCTTTCCTAAGAAGCTTAAAGAAGCCAATTATTAAGATAACAATTTTCCCATTTTTGTCACTTATTTTGGCTTTCATGAATGATTTAATTTGAAAAATTGGCTCTGCTGGTTGAAGGAGATTTGAAAATCATGGCTGTATAAAACCTGGTCCGTGACTCATTCAAGTTGTGATTATCAGTCTTGGACAGTGGCAGGGAACTGAGGAGACTCAGTGGTCGACCAGATCGTCTTAATATCTAAAGAGAACAAAGTTGGTCAACGTGAGCAGAAGTGAGGGTGTGGCATCTGGGGAACCCTAAGAGTCTACCTTCTCCCTCAAGCAGGGGAATCGTTCTTCAGGCCTTCCAGGATTTGGAGGCATATCCTTCAGATTCTTGCAAACCTTGACAATGCCCTGGTATTTGAATTAAAAGACAAGAGCAACTCTAATAAACTCAGGTGTCTGTTGACATTCACTACCAGTTTCTCTAGTGCGGAGTTTGCCCTGAGGCTCTGGGATCAGCCGAGGGTGAAATGCTGTAAGCTCAGCCTGATCGTAGGATTACTGCAAGAGGTTTTATGTTTTTGGAGATTCAGCAAGATCCCCAGGTATGTCTCACCGACGGTTTTCACAGCTCTTCTCTGTTTGCTTTCAGCTGTTAGGCACAATTGAGGGATAGATGGGCGGGTATGTGAGTATGGATGTTATTTTCATTTTAGTTATTTGAACAGCATTTATAAACCTCAGTGTTACGGTCCAGAGATCTTGGTTGCGGAAACCTGAGACTGGCTTGTCCCCCAGCAGTGGCCCCAAGGCATATGAAACAGTCCTATTGACAGATGGCTCTCCATCACTTAGCATCAGCATCCTGAGAGAAATGAGTCACATTTGCTCCTTTTTACAGGAGAGAGGACGTCAGCAGTGACTTGCCACATTTTCAGGCAGTGACAGCAGCATCCAGCCCAGGGGCAGATGAAACAAAGAAGTGATTGTAGATGTTGTCAGAGCACAGCTTTATGAAATTTAGAATTATCTGATAAATTTTTCAGTTTGTTCAGAAAAGTCATTCCAAATTTACAAATCAAGTGTATGGGAAGCAAAATTTTCTCTCTCTCTCTCTTCCCTTAACTATTTTTTTGGGAGAAGGAGAGCTGGATTTTAGAATTAAATTGATCTAAGACAAATCAACAAGAGAAGAGCACACAAATTTATTTAGTACAAGTTTTATATGGCATGGGAGTCTTCAGAAGGAAGTGAAGACCTACCACAGAAGCAGTTGGAGTTGAACATTTGTCTATTGACCTGGACCAAGAGTAGTTAATGGGACAGGGCAAAGGGGGTTGGGCTGGAGCAGAGAAGGGGCTAGAAAGCCAAGGACAGTATAACAAGGTTGTTGCAGGGAGTCTCTTGGCCTCCACTTAGGGAAAACATGTTTTCTATGGAAATTTCATCTCCTGCTTTTAAGAACAGAAGAAGGTCAGAGTGAGCTTTTTTGCATCTGCTGTTTTTCAAGTGCCTTTAACTCAAAATAGTCAATATTTTTGGTGAACAGACTATTTTGTGTGGCATGTTCTTAACTTCTGCAAAAGCAAAGGCATGCGCAGTCATCCTAGCATCATATTGAAATGCTGTCTTACTGGGTCACCCAAAGGCTAGGTAATTATTTAGGGCCATGGGTCTTCAATTTTGCTTCACACTGAAAACACCGGGGCGTGTTTAAAAACAAAGCAAAACAAAACAAAACCTGCAGCTGCCTGGCTACCATCCCCAGACCTCCTGCTTTAATGGAATGGGGGATATGTCAGGCTAAACAATGACCTCTCAAAGACCGCCATGACCTCATCCTCAGAACCTGCGAATAAATACCTCTGTAGGAAAAGAGACTTTGCAGGCAGAATTCAGTTAAGTATCTTGCAACTTTCCTGGCTTTTCTAGGTGGGCCCAGTGTGATCATGCTGGTTCTTATAAAAGGAAGATAAGAGGCTCAGGGTCAGAGACAGAAGGGTGAAAGCAGAGATGGAGAGAGAAGATCATGCTGCTGGGTCTGAAGATCAAGGAGGTGCCACAAGCCAAAGAAGGCATGGAGCCTCTAGAACCAAAAAAAGCAGAGACTGGATTCTCCCCCAAAGTCTCTAGGAGGATCGCAGCTGGTGAACCCATTTTACTCTACCATTTACCACAGCTGTGTGAGAATAAAGTTGGATTTCTTTAGGACACTGCAGTTTTGGTAGTTGGTTACATCATCAAGAAGAAACTAACCCACACAGATGGGATCTTGGGCATCAGGATTTTTAATTTCTGCAATCTGAGGAACTGTACCTGATGTGGCTTGTCATTGACTTGGATCAGAGCCACACCAGTGAGAAGGTATATGCTACTTTGTAGATTTTACTGGTGGAGACATAACCTCAAGGTCATGATTTTATTGCCTTGTAGGACATTATCAGTTTTGCATCTAACCTAGGAATCTTATTTTGGCATTTCTTTTCTGCTCCAAATGTCTATAAATATCTAGTTCCTCAAAGTGTTTTTGGGACCAGCTTTATGATCCTACTAATTCCCCCAATAAGTTGATGCATCTTTGATACCTTTTCATTCTATGTTTATACGAAATTTATCCCTTTAACTCTTTGAAAATTCACTCACTTGTTCTGTAAGTATTTGTAAGAAGGCAAAACCATCCAACCAACCAAACAACAACAAAAACCTGACATCAGAATATCAATTTCCCCCTTGGAAAAGCTTATAGTTGAAGTCCTTCTGAAATGATGGATATGAGGCGAGGTCAGGCACCATCCCTGAGGCCATGGAGACTGGGGGAATCCATGTCTGTAGGCACCTTCCTAGCTCTCAGGCAGGGCTGGCTTTAGATAATCATTCTGCGGCTCCCTAGCCATGGGATCTTGCATATACCCCCTAAAAGTCTCAATTTCTTCATCTGAAAAGCAGAGATTATGCATGCTAGAGCATCAGTGGAAGTAGCCAACAAAGGCTACGCAAAAAGCATTAACCCAGTGCTTGGCACCCAGCTTGTGCCCAAATTTAAACATTACCCACATAATTGCTCTCAAGTGCCTGTCCGCAATTGCACTCCCTTTCTTTACTTGTGGCATTAACAGCAATGGTCCTAATCTCAATGCCGGCTGCAGGGGCAGGTAGCCTACCTTAGATGGCTGCCCGGGCAACTGCCATTGATTCTCAGAAGAGCTAACAGTTTGCCAAGGTAGAGACTTCCACCCATCCACGGGAGAGCCCCCACTGTTTGCTGTGCTCTCAGGAATCCTGAAGGGTATGTGGAGCTGACTGCCCATGTTTAACCCTGGGGTTAAGGTGGCATTGTTGACCTGCTTTCCCTTTGACATTTCTGCCTTTCAGCTGTTTTCCTCTCACAGATATGCGGGGCCTGGCTTCAGATTACAAAATGTGACAGTTAAATGGGAATTCATGGGCTTTTCATTTGTTCCCGTAATTATCTCTCAACAAGGCTGAAAGACTGGGCAGTGTTTGCAGATGAAAAGATCTGGAGCCAGACCAGGTAGCGGCTGCAGGGGCTACTGTTCTTCAAGCCCTCCTTTGGTTCCTTGCGACAACGCGTCACATGCAAATACAGAGATCCTCACAGGGCTGAGGACACATGTGCCTCCCAGTCACCTCTAGGAAACTCTCCCCTGAGCTGCTGAGGCTGAGATAATGTTCCAGAAGCTTATAAACAGAACTGGAAGGATGTCAGACGCAGGAAAGCTAAGTGATTGAGAATCTTGGGAGATTGATTTCAGGGATTAAATACCTATTCTGTCAATAGACTCAAGTGAATCAAGATAGGAATGATAACCATGCAAGGAATTCTGGACAAGATAAAGTGTCCGATAGGTAAGTGTCTGATAGGGTCACCCAGAGGTTATGTGCAAAGTAAGCGAAGCAAGACTGCATCCATCACTAGGTTTGAGAAACAGCGAACCCATGACCTGCTGAAAGTAAAGACGTGCACTGCCTCGCTGGACCAGATATGTTCATTTACAAGGATAAAAAGTTCATTCATTCCATTGATCTTGCTCAGAAAACATTCATGGACGTTCCTCAAATACCAGTGCTTTGCTAAGTGTAGGAAGATACCCAGCCTCAAGGAGGGGGTATTCCCTGAAATTAACATAATAAATCCTACTGTGGAGGTACCTTTCTAGTATGATGGTGACATGGAAATGAGTGATACATGTGGGGTTTTTAAATTATCATAATTTTTATGTAACTTAACCTCTACTTCTATATTGTTCGGAAGTCCTACTTTCAGACATCTAGAAATAAGTCCTTCATTCCAATTTTAGGGGACTGTGACAAATGTAGGGTAGTTCTTTTTCTAATGAATTCATTGATGCGTGCATGACTATTTGCTACAGACAAAATACCACACAGGAAAAAAAAATTCTGTTTCTTCTAAAGATCCCCAACCCTTTAGGCTTTGGCCAAGATGCATCAGGATTTCTCAGCAATAGCCTCAGACTGGTCATTGGAGTGAGGTGTGTGGGTGCGGGCCCTGCCAAGGGAGCAGCTCTGGGCTACAACAGGCTTACGTGAAAAGACTAGAATATAACTTCAGAACTTAGAATCTGTTTGTTTGAACTCCATTCATTCCTAAAGATAATATATATAATTATAAACATATGTGTAATATAGGTAATATATACACACATATGTATATTTACATGCAAATATATAAACACATTTGATAATCTTTTTAATTTAGCTATTTAGTGTATATAGTCATAAGATATAAAAATATTATTCTCTATTTCATATATAGTCTCACTTTCATTCTTTGTTAACCTAGATGCCCTTCATTGGAAGAATGGATAAAGAAATTGTGGTATATACACAATGGAATATTACTCATCCATAAAGAAGAATAAGACTATGGCATTTGCTGGTAAATGGGTGGAGTTGGAGAATATCATGCTAAGTGAAATAAGCCAAGCCCAAAAAACCAAAGGCTGTATGTTTTCTCTGATCAGTGGATGCTGATACATAATGGGTGGGGGGTTTATGGAGGGATAAGAAAAGAATGAATTATGGATGGTATAGAGTAAAACGGGACGGGAGGGGTGGGGGAAGGAAGGATAGTAGACTGAGACAGACAGTATTACCCTATGTATATGTAAGATTATATGAATTGTGTGAATCAACATTATGAAAAAAAAGATATATTCCCTGCTGTATAATTATATCAAAACAGGTTCTACTGTCATGTAAAATTAAAAAGAACCCCCTCCCCCCCAAAAAAAAAACCCAAACAAAAAAACCAAAAACCAACAAAACCTCAATCTGAGAACTATGGGAAGTTATTATTGAACCAGAAACTTCTAGGAGACCACCCCCCACAACCCCTACTGCCGGAGACCTCCTCTGCCCTGCACTGACTGGGTGCCAGCGCTGCGACTCCCCAGCTTATTTGGAGGCTGTTGCAAACATTCTTCATTACCTCTGAGGACGTGGCCATCATCGCCAGTAGGGGCGGCCTGCTTCCCGAGCCGCCTACTGGAAACTGGAAGCCCATTGACAGGTACCGCACTTGCATGGAGATACTGAGGACCGGGAAGTTGGAATAGTGGATGACTGTGACTCTTTGAATTTTTTTTAAATTTTTAACTTTTTATTCCTTCTTTTGTTTCTTTCCATTTTTTTTTCTTCTCACTCTATTTTCCTGAACCAGATACTTCTGAGGCTGAATATATCTAGTGACTATTCCTGACCACAACTGAGTATATTTTAGTCAGCTCTACCTGAGCGTAGTGATGACTGAGGGGACCTGCCAGTCAACCTGTGTTCATGCCCAGGCATATAAACCAACTCTCAGATAAGAGGGAGGGAGAGGGTAACAGGCCTAACACATGAGGTTAGCAGCTGGCTCAGCACAAGCCTTCCATTAGCTGCAAAAAAGGCTGAAGTCAGAATGGATCACTCCAGAACCGACTGTTCCAGAAGCAGCTCAAGCCTGAGTGTAAAATGGGTATGAGGTTCAAACAGAACCCCGACACAGACTCACAAAGGTTGAAGCAGCTCTGTGCCCAAAACCTTCCAGGGAATAGGAAGGTAAATGGGTGTGGGGGGGAAAAAGACACCAACGTTTTCAACAAGATGATTCTTCTGCATTGCAAATACAGTTTCTGAATTCAGATTCCATTGCTCAGAGAAGTAAAAAGGGAGCTCATGTGTATTTCCCCCCACCTATCCCCCAAACAGCTTCTGGAACACGTTTCATGGTCTGATTAGCCATGCTACCTTCCCCGCATGGCACCAAATATAATATGTCTATTTGCTACTGATGTATTAGCATATTCTAAATTCAGTCTTCATCCCTTGCACACTTTTAGGACTTATATTTTCAGCTGCTTTTGTAGTGACAAAATATGTTCATAATGATGGAGAATCAATTTTGTTAGCAAGCTCGTAGGTCCCTTGTTTGGGAACAAACCTCAACAAGAGGGCGTAGTCTGCTGGGTGGAGTCTGGGTCCATCATCTTTCTCTCTTCGCATGTTAGTTTTACAGTTTTTTGAAAGCCTCTGTCTCCAGTGTCTGCCTCAGTTCTCCAGATGTTAGATGGTTGTTCACCTCCCTTGTTCTCAGAAAAACAGAAAAGGAATTAAGCAAAACAAACAATGACATTTTTGAATGTGAAATCATTTAGTTCCCTATTAAGAACTCTTTGACTTTCTAGTGTGAAGCAAATTGCGGTTCTTTTTCCCAGTAGCTCCTCTGGCCATGCTCAATTCCTTTTTATTGATTACTAAAAAAATAATCAATGAATGTGATACCTGTGGCAGGGTTAGAATGCAAGACTGCCCAGGACAACCATGTAAATTTAGACTACCTGTCAAAGTCACATCTGTATCTTGAAGCTATGATTTTACAAGCTTAAGTTCTAGTTTGAATAATACACATTTCTAAACAATGGTTTAGAAATTGAATTTTGTAGATTCACTCATTTAAAAATATAGATCTAATTAGTCCTCTAGTAAAGGAATCCTATAATAAGTACTTTGAAAACAATGAAGACGTTAATACATTTGTCTTAAAAATAAAAATACATTTATTTTTAATTTTTTTTTTTTTTTTGGAACCGGGGATTGAACTCAGGGGCACTAGGCCACTGAGCCACATCCCCAGCCCTATTTTGTATTTTATTTAGAGATGGGGTCTCAATGAGTTGCTTAGTGCCTTGCCTCTGCTGAGGCTGGCTTTGAACCGGGCCATCCTCCTCCCTCAGCCTCTGGAGCCACTGGGATTACAGGCGTGCGCCACCAAGCCTGGGCCAAAATACATTTATTTTGATAACGGACTTTAGAATATAAAGAGGGCTTCAGTTCTTTCAGTGTAGCACTATCTGGGTGAAAATACTTCGCAAATCTGAAAAACTGTTAGTTCAACAATTTAGACAATATAGTAGTTATTTATTGCTGCACACACACAAGAAAATTATACCACGACCTAGCTGCTTAAAACCACAAGCATAATATTTCACATAATTTCTGAGGTTCAAGACTCTGGGAACATCTTCGCTGTGTGTTCTGGCTCAGGATCTCTCCTTAAGTTGCAGCTCAGGGGTCAGCAGCGACTGCAGTCTCTGAACATTTAACTGGGCTGGAGGATCCACTTCCAAGCTCACTCCTGTAGCTCTTGGCAGGGGGCCTCAGAGGCCTCCCACCTGCAGCTCTCAGGGACTGCGCACAGCATGGCTCCCCCAGAGTAAATAGCTACATGACAAAGAGAGCAAGCAAGATGGAAGCCAAAGAATTGTATATCCTTCTCTTGGAAGCAATGCCCCATCACTTGCCTGTTATCTCTTGGTCACATAGACCAACCCCAGGGATGGCCCATCTGTATATTGTGGCACTACACAAAGGTGTGAATCTCAGGAGGCAGGGACAATTTTGGAGATTGGTTTCCACAAAAATTGGAGTTAAACAAATGAACCTTTTCAAAATCCTTATCCCGTGGCTTTGTGTACATGTATATGAGGATTAAGAAGAAAGTTTTCTCTGTGAGGTCCCCCCCACCATCAGTCACGGAATCAGAGCCATCAACCTGGGACCAAAAGTAATCACCTAGTATAAAAATATGTAAAATTAGAATATTGAACCAAGGCACAAAGAAAGGCAAACAATACTGAAATTAGTTGTGAGACAACCAGGTATTGATTTTGCAAAGGAAATAACAGACAACTCCACAAGAGTTGCGTCTAAGGGATATTCCTACAGACCAAGCGTATAAAAGGATCACAAAAGGAAAGAAATCAGAAAGAATAAGTGAGGAGGGTTGTGTGGAAGGAGTAGGTAATTGCTATGCTTTCGTCTAAAGGGGACTAGTAAAAGTAGCTTCAGTGAGATTGTTTGGAAAGCTTGAAATGTGTTCTTGGCGGCTGGGGGTGCAAAACAGACATCTGATTCTGCCTAAGAGATCTGGAAGTTAAGAAAGAAGTGCTGGTGAGCTGGCAGTCACAATGAGGAAGAGTCACTGTCTTCAGAATCCCGGGAACCTCCAGAGAGAGCCTGAGAAGGGCGTGCTTCTGACAGAATAGAAGAGATTACACCGGGAGAAGGATCTTTCTGGATTCATTTAAAATCTCGTAAAGGCCAACCTAAAGAAGGAGGAGGCCACACGAAAGATTCCGCGTGGCCTAAACCTATAAAAGAATCCAGGCTAAACATGAAACAGACTGTTGAAAAAGGCCCTGTATTCCATGACTGGAATTGCTGTCAGAAAAGCACAGTAGGGAGTTTTCCAGAGAACCCCAAAATGGCTTGTAGGGGAAAGTCAGTTTTCAATGTCTACAGGTCCCTAGAGGATGAACCACCTTAGGCCTGTAACTATTGAGCAAGAACTTTCCAGAACCCCTATTCCCCCTGTGCTCTCTTCGTGTGGATCCTGGCTATCAAGCTGGGGTAGGGGACCCTCTCCCTACACCACATTCCAGTCAGCTCACAGAGGGTCGCAGGTGGCAGAGGCAAGACAACATTAACTCCAGTTAGAAGTCAGGTACCCAGGACTACACATTTTATATGATTAAAATTATACCGTATGGCTCACAGTGATTGAAGGACTTTCTTTTAAATAAAAGGGACCAAACCAAGTCAGAGGAGTCGTCCAACTTTTTATTCCAGGGGTAGGGCTATGTAGGATAGGACACTGAGAGACTAAGGAAAACTGTTTATCTGACTGTATTCCATAATTTCTTCTTGTTCAATTTGTAAGTTCCATCAGCAATTGCCTCTGTGTTGGAAATTAGGGTCATTTCAATTTGAGGCTTCTGACTGCTTCCGGGATGACTGATAGCTAGTAAAGTCCATATTGTCACAGGTGGGAGGACAGGGAAACAATTAATGGCACTGAAATGTCGGTCTTGCTGTGTACCTGTAGGATGGAGGCTGTGAAGTAGGTCTCTCTCCAAGGCCTCAAGATGGGTTCTTACCACCCAAGCTTAAAACCCCTTTAACTTCTGGCTCTTCATTCATTTATTCATTTAAGTACTTATTTATTCAGCTCGATCGCAGATCCCCTGAAGTCCTCCTGCCACTCTTTTTGGAAAAACCATCTCCCATCTTTAGTATCACATTGTTCTTACTGCCTCCAAGACTTGTGCCAGGTTTCACTGCTGTGCCCAGCCAAGTGACAGCTCTCCTGCAAGAACTAATTGGGGACAGTGTTGAGGAAAGGGGTGGCGTATGTCACTGTGCTGTGGGACAGAAGTCCTGAGGTCAGTGTCACTTTTCTGTTATACTTTTTATATTTACATATGTATATGGAGATATATAGAGGCATGTGTGTGTGTATGTAAATGTCATATATGTTTACATTTATATTTATACATTTTCTTTGGTAGCACAGTTAGAAAATATGTGCCACCAAGAATATCTGTATATACGAAAAGTAAAAATAATACAATTAAATAAAAACATTTAATATTTTCTTAAGACTTCACAGAATGCTACCTATTTTCTTTTCCTGGAAAAATCATCTTCTCGTTTTATAGCCAACCCTGTCACACATCAAAGATCCATTATTCATCTTGTGAGTACAGAAGATCAGAGGCAGGATCATTTGACTCTTAAAGAACAAACGCTTCCTGCAGTAGAAGCCATTTAAATAACATTTTGGGGGCCTGTTGTGGTTTAGATGGGTGTCCCCCAAAAGCTCACATGTGAGACAATGCAAGAAGGTTTGGAGGAGAAATGATTGGGTTGTAAGAGTCTTAACCCAATCAGTGAATTAATCCCTTGGTAGGGATTAACTGAGTGGTACCTGAAGTGGTGGGTGTGGCTGGAGGAGGTGTGCATTGAGGGCATAGTTTTGGGTATATTTTTATATCTGGCAAGTGGAGTCTTCTCTCTGCTTCATGATTGTCACTTGAGCTGCTTTCCTCCACCACACTCTTTTACCATGATGTTCTGCCTTCGTCCCAAGCCCCAAGGAATGGAGCCTGCTGTCTATGGACTGAGACCTCTGAAACTGTGAGTCCTCAAATAGACTTTCCTTCTCTGCAGTTGTTCTGGTCAGACCTTATATTTACCTCAGGGAAATAGTTGACTAAAACAGGGCCTATGTGTCTTGTGAAGATTTTCACATGTATTTATATATCACAACATCTAAATTCTTAATATATTTGAAATCATTGGGTGCATAAGGTTGTAGGTAAAAGTGCATAATCTCACAATTTCAAAGGGATGACCAATTTTCTCATATCATATACTCAGCTTATTGGAAAGGAAAATTCTAACATATACCTAAGTTCCATAGTTCTCTTTCTATATTCTATTCTCCATGCCAGTATAAAACTGTTCTAATTGCCCTGTTGTTCCAGCTTCTCCCAACCAGAACACCTTCACCTCTTCACCAAATCTGCCCCTCCTTGACATTCTGCTTGAGCCTGGGATACCTGTGCCAGCAGCAAGTTCAAGTGGAAAAGACCAAAGAGTTACTTGCAGGCTATATTAATAGGTAAATCGTGTTCAGAGAATGGTAAGTAATGGCCAGAGGATCTCTGACCTGAACACATCAGGAATGGCAGACTCAGGGCTGGGAAGCACCTCTGGGTGGGTGCATTCCCAAGCTAAGATGCAGACAGAGAACAGCTGGATTCTGAATCTTGAGAAAGAAATGAAACAACATGGTTGGTCTTAAAATGAGAGGACTCAAGGGGTTGCTGATAGTCATCTTGCAGTTGAAAGAGGGGTGGGACAAAATTCTCTTTTGTCTGGAAGGAAAATAAAATAAAGGAATTAAAGAAAGCTAAGAACTTGGCTCAATGTTGAGATGAATTTTCTAGAAAAAAAAAAAATCTCAAAAGAGGTTGATTTGTGAGGAAAGGGAAGCCAGCAAATAATTCCTTTTTTTTTTTTTTTTTTTTTTTTAAGTTGTGTGCTATAGAAAGGATTTGTTTGGATAGGAAGATGAACTTGGCAATTTTGTGTGTGTCATGTGGGGCTTTTCCATTTCATTAACTTCACTTTTCCTTCCTTGAAACAACTGCTCACAGTGCTTTGACCCTCTTCGTAGTGATCATGGAACTTCTGACCTATCCCAGCCGTGTATCTTGCAGCATTTCTTGACCTGGTTTTTCTCTGAAACTGTTACTTAAACTTCTACTCTGGTTCCCTTGAGTACAATCAGGTATTTCTTTCTTTCTTTCTTTTTTTTTTTTTTTTGTACTGGGGATTGAATCTCAGTGAGCCACATCTCTAGGCCTTTTTTATATTTATTTAGAGACAGGGTCTTGGTGAGTTGTTTAGGGCCTCAATACATTGCTGAAGCTGACTTTGAACTCTGAATCCTCCTGCCTCAGCCTCCCTAGTCATTGGGATTACAAGCATGTAATCCCACTATGCTCCATGAGTTGGATATTCCTTAAAGGTACTATCATTTTTTCTTTCATAGCACCTAACTCAGACCCTGGCATGTAAAAGGAGCTCGATTCACACTTGTTTGTTGTTCAGCAAAGTGCTGACTACCGTGCATTGTTATCATCCTAACCAGTCACCAAGAAATTTTACAATGCTCTTTTTTCAGGCTCCTGTGTCAGAAATACCCGCCTTCTTATGGTGACTGTCTCTGAAAGGCTCATTCTCATTCATTTTCCCCTCTCCTTTTCTTTCCCCATTGTTTTTAAATAAAAGAATAATCTTTGGCTGAAATTAAACTTTTTTTGTGGTCAGAATTATAGACAGGAGGGAACAGATGGCTGAGTTGTAAGGAGACAATTCCAGGCTGCTGAGGCTGAACAAAGCCAATAAAAGGTAATTTACCAAAGACTTAGAAAGTCATGGGGTGGTTGAGATTCTTTAAAGCCCAGGACCTCCTGCCCCTAGAGCTCTTCTCCACTAGCTCTGCCCCCAACCCTTTGCCCCTAAGAAGAACGTGAGGTTGCCACATTGCCGCCGGAGGCTGCAGCTCTCCGGAACACACATGCCATGGCTGGGACACGATTGTCTCTCAGCAAATGGTCTTGGCCTGCTCAGCTGGGCCATGGCTCTGTGCACCTGGCTGCAGTCCCAGAACCCCTATGGTGAGAGCTGAACAGACTATAATGTAGCATCGAGATCTTTATTTCACTGCAGGGGGAAAATACCCTGTTCAGGTTCTCATTTCATTTTTTGCCCTCCCATAAGACTCAGCTTGATGCCCCCTGCATCTGCTCCGTTCCATTAGCATGTGTGTCTAAAACCCCTTTTATTCTGTTCCTGATTTTCTTTGAATAGAAAGCTTACAAAATGGCCCCATCTGCTTCTCTCGGACTTCATCCACAAAGGCAACCTGGGTCTACATCAACTATGATGACATGTCCTTCAACCACTCCCTGGGGCTGTGATGTTCACTGCCACACTAACCCCACATGGGGTCCACAGGGGCACTGCCAAGAGGAGATGCTGTTTGTGCTTTTGTTTCCTGAGCTTCAGGAGAGAGTTATTGTAAGACGTGTATGACTCATCACACAATGTCCACTGGGCAGGTGGCCCCACTGGGCAGGTGGCCCCTCTGGAGCCCAGCTGATACAGAGAACTGGAAGTGAGGCAGAGAAAGTCATTAGTCACAAGTCACTGATTTCACCTGGCCTCGTTCAATTTTCAGCAACAAAAGGTAATGCTGCATCCTGAAATGCAGCCAGGAGACCCCTGTGCTGGAGGGGGATTTGGCTTCATCTGGATTCATGCAGATTTAGCCTGAGTTTTCAAACTGGAGCAGCAAACATTTACAGAACTCTGATTGCTGTCTGTGCAGGTAATGTGCTGAGTACTCACAGGGGAGGGAGAGAAGGGCTGACATTTAGTTAAAAAAGCAGCAGACACATTTTAGCTCCGTATGATGATAGTTACAGTGGGAGTGCACTGGGAAGGATGGGCAGACACGGGAGACATTTGGTTCATTTCTAGAAACAACCCTTTGAGGTTGGACTGGAACTTGAGTTACCATAGTCAGGCAAATCTGCAGAGAAGGGGGTTTCAGGAACAAGGTCTGACACAAGCAAAGTAAAAAAATAAGAAACAGTGTTATCTAAGACACGAAGCCACGCTCCAGCATGGTGTGTGCAGGCACCCATCGGTGGGTTTGGAATTGTTATAAAGGGAAATTGAGGACAGAGGACCAGGAAAGGAAGACTGAGAGTTAAGAAGGGTCACATCACGAAAGGCTTCCCATCATAAATGAAGGAGCCATAGGTAGAGTTGCTGAATGCTCTAAGCAAGGAATGACACAATCAAGTTCATCCTTTAGAAAGACATGCCGTCTCTTTTGCTGCATTTTGAACACACCAGCCACACTCCCATTTTGAGGCCTTTTTCTCTGTCTGAAACTTTTCCCTCTGGTACCTACCTGACTGATCTCCTTCAAGTCTTGGAGCAAGTGTTCTCTTCAAAGAGGTTCACTCCAACCACCCTATTCAAAATGGCAAACTACAGCTTCCCAATTTTGCCCAACACCTACTCCCTAGTTTTCTTTTTTCCCACAATTATTTTTTAGATTTACTTTATAACTTATCTACTTCCTGTGTTTTATGGAATGGCTTCCTCCTTCCCAGGGGAATGGATCCTCTTTGAAGGCAGAGAATCTATGCCTATTTCCTTAGCTAATTGTATCCCTGGTTCCTAGAATAGTGCCTGCCATACAGTATATCCTTCATGAATACTTGTTGAATCAAATAAGTAGCAACAGTTGAAATGAGAGCATATAAGGGACTGAACTAGGAAAGTGATGTGAGGAAGAAGAGAAAGACTACAGATACATCAAAAAGACTTCCCTATGGATTGGAAATGCTGGTTGAGAGAGAAGGAATGACCTGGAATGAATGTAAAAGCTTTAATGATTTTAGTGATTATCTGGAACAGAGGAGGAGTTGTTGTGGGGAAAGGGGAGAAGATGATGGGAGTCTAGAAGTTCAGGACATTTTCGATGGAGTTGACTATGGAAGGCTCAGGTACAGACCCAGCAGGCAGGTGGAATCCCATCATGAATGCCACTGGGGAGATCAGAATGAATGCAACAGAATCAGGAGTCATCAGCATATGGACTTTATAAGTACTTTAACTCATAGGACCAGATATCAGTAGCCAGGGAGGACTGCATATTAAAGAAATACAGAATACAGAACTTAGAATGGAACCACCATTTGACCCAGCTATCCCTCTCCTTGGTCTATACCCAAAGGACTTAAAATCAGCACACTACAGTGATGCATCCACATTCATGTTTATAGGAGCTCAATTCACAATAGAGCCCTTCAATAGAGGAATGGATAAAGAAACAGTGGTATATATAAACAATGCACTATTATTCAGCAATAAAGAATAATAAAATTATGACATTTGCAGGTAAATGGATGGAATTGGAGGATATCATGTTAAGTGACATAAGCCAATCCCAAAAAACCAAACGCTGAATGATTTCTCTGATAAGTGGTTGATGATATATATTGGGGGTGGGGGTAAGGGAAGAATGGAGGAAGGATGGATTGTGCATACGGAAATGAGGGGAGGGGATAGGATGGGGGAAGGAAAGATAATAGAAGGATGGGGGAAGGAAAGATAATAGAATGAGACAAACATCATTACCCTATGTACATGTAAGAATATGCAAATGGTGTGACTCTACTTCATGTACAAGCAGAGAAATGATAGTTGTACTCCATTTGTGTACAATGAATCAAAATTTTAAAAAATAACTTATAGCAGAATTTCAACAGAAAAATTGGACTCTTTAAAAAATTTAGACACACTTTATTTAGCACAATCTCTGCCTTTTAAAAATTAAGGGTTTATGAGATGGGGCTATAGCTTTGTGGTAGATTGCACTTTTAGCCTGTATGAAGCTGTGAGTTTAATTTACACCACCAAAAAAATAAAAATAAATAAATACAAATTAGGTGTTAAAAAAAAAAGAAAGAAATACAGAAGAGACAGAGGTTCCAGGTACACTTCAGAGGGATAGCTAAGTTTGTCCATAATTTCAAATTTCATTTTTCAAGGGCAGTTCTTCCTATGAGATGTGGCCTACAACATTCCAAGATGAGGTGAAGATTTTCAAAAATTAAGGGTAAAACATTCTTTGGGTATTTACATTTTGTTAAACTGACAAGTAACAAACACTCACAAAAATGAACTCAGTGATGTTTATCTTGGGTAATTATCTAAGTGTTGGTGAAGGAGCAAAGAATGATTTTTCCTTTTAGACTAAAAACACAACCTCTCCCTGGGGATCCCATAGATTTTTAAAAGGCATTACATGAAGGCAAGTAATACTATCTCCCATCAGAAAGGGGCCAGTTCACAAAGAGGTTAAAGTAATTCCCAAGCACTGTACAAAAGTCAGAGGGCAACTTCCTGGAACAAATCTTCAAAATCTTGGATCCTAAGGTCCCCAAAATTGAGGTCATTCTTCTGATAACAAAGACTTAGGTAGATTTATGAGATAATCAGAAGGCACAGCAGCAATGTAAGACTTCTTGGTTTGAACACTAATCATTCACTCTTTTCTCTGGTATTTGAAAGCCCATCTTCTTTAATTTCTGCGTCCCTGCCCACAACACACACACCACTTCCCCACCTCTAAAGCATGAATGCTTTAGAGCCTAAACCTGTTCTGTCTGTATCCTCTGCTTCTGGATCCTTCTGACCCAGAGGGCTTAGGGCAGGGAGTGGAGGGGATATCCTTGTTTCTCTGTGGTGCAGAAAGGACTCCTGAGTTTGTCTCATGATGCAAAGCAATGAGATCAGGAATCAGGCACCTGTCGTTCTGGGCAAGGCTCTGGTCCTAAGGATCCCAATGAGCCTGTAACATTCACCACCACGGCATTGGTTTCTTTGTACTGCACAAGGAGAGAACTGAACTCTTTCTTTTGCAACTATTTCTTACTCCAAAAGTGTATCACTGTATGTTAAGAAAATAAGTACATTTAAGTGGTATCATGAACACATAGCTCCATCCTTCCAAATCAATCAAAATGAATAGTCTTACATCCCTGCTCCATTTTGTTCTCCACAGCTCTGGAGGACTTGCCAACCACATAGAGTTTGTTCCCCAACAGAGGAACAGTGGGAGCTGAAGGGCATGACAGGATCAACGTGCAGTGGGGAAGTTCCGGAAGGTGCTGGAAGATAGGCCTGTGGGAGGGCTGGTGGTACATGGTGAAATTCTTCTCTAACCTGGAATCTCCAGGTAAACATCAAAAAGCACAGACAGGGACACATTACTTGGGAAAACAGAAAGAGTAGGGCCCTATGTTCAGCTTCATGTACAAATTTGACTTAAGTTGACACTTAGAAGAATCCATAGGATCAAAAATAGAAACAGAGGAAAGTAAAAGGAATATGGAGAGATAATGGAGAGGGCACTGAACTACTGCAACCTAGACAAAGAACTAGAGACTATTTTTACCCAAATTTGAGTGTCAAGGTGGTTTTGAGTGATATGTAAGGGTATTTGGGTTACATTAAAACCATTTTAAGCTAAAAACCATAAATCTTCACCCAAAATAATAACATAAACATTACACTCAAGAAACCTCGAGTCCTAATATAAAAATAAAATCAGGCAAGTTAATTAATACCAATGATTGCACTTTTGTTCAAATTCAGTACTGAAACAATTACAAGCACATGCTATAAAACATTTCCTGAAATGTTGAGACATACATGAGACTATTGCAAATATTTATGTATAGCTACATTTATTGACAGCAAATAAAGGTAATGCTTAAAAACCAAAAACTAAACACAGATGGCAGAGCAATTAGTGTGCCTCATATCTTTTTAAAATATATATATGTCTGTATTTTGCTTGGGAAAAATATCTAAAAGGCTTTAGGTGATATGTATAGAATGGTGCCTGTTTTTGCATAATGGGATTTCAGATTTTTTTTTTAATGTTCCCCCCACCAATACATATCCAGCTGAAATTTTACTATGCTTGCATTTAGTTTCAAAAAGTAGTTACAACTTGAAATCAGAGAGGTGGAAACCCAGTTGGAGGTAATTTCTCCCCAGTGGTGCTTCTCAAGGAAGCAGGGAAAATTTTATCTTAGAAATAAGTTGTCCCGGTACTATTATCCTCATTAGAACCCAGACAATTCTAGAAGGTAAAAGTCTTCAACCTACAGCACTGTTTAGACAGAGTGAGAGGAGGTGGCCTCTCTGGCCCACGTTCTTCTCTTCCTGCAACTGTAGTTTTCTGCACAAGACTAAGAGAAGTTCCATGTTGCTCATAGTCTTCAGTGAATTTCATGATCTAAGTTACTATGATCTTGGAATCTGTCCTTCACAATGAAGAGAGAAGAAGCCAACAAAGTGGGGAAAACCAGGTGAAGATTATGGATGAAATAAGCATGGATCCTTCAATGTCTGAGGAAACATTAAAAAAAAATTTGATAAGCCTTTTTTTTTTTTTTTTTAAATCAGATTTAGTTTCCCTTCACTCCAAATGAAGGATCTAATGAACAGTTGAGGGAGCCGGGGCTCAGAATTTAAAGATGCTGGACGTCCATGATTTAGCAAAACAAAAAGAACAAATGCAATTTCAGGTCACCTCTGGGCTGCAGGAGAGCCTGTGGTCCTCTTGGATGTCAGTTCCACATGGTCCTCAAATCAAGCAGCACTAATGCATTTGGAACAGTCAAGAGCACCTATCAGCAATCCATCAGGGAATATTTATTGAGCATCTTGAAGAGGGACTGGCTGTCTTTTTCAAAACAGAAAGAAACACTTCAAGGTTTCATCAGAGAAGACGTTCAGAAGGAAATCTCCAGGAAATGACAGGGAGAATGCCTACAGAAGTTTCACTCTCCCTCAAGAATATCAGTCACTACTAATACCATAAAACCCCCTCTCTTCCTTCCTTTAAACCTCCATTTCAATCTGAGACAAAAATGCCCTTTTCTTGGTTCCATCAGTAAAGCCTAAACATCCTGACATTTGCAAGAAAGCTTCACCAAATATTAAGATACAATAAATGATAATATTTTATCTGCCATTAGAGTACATGCCTAGCATGCATAGGGCTCTGAGTTTGAGCCCCAGCAACCAAAATAGCAAGAAAAACAATAATAATATTTTATAGAAAGTCTGCCAAAGAAAAAACGTACATGAATCCAAAGTAGGTAGGTGAGGCTCTCCTGGAGCCACAGGCAGCAGGCCCTCAGCCCCCGTGAGGCTCCCAGCTCATTCTGTCCCCCAGACAATTTCTGGGATCCATGGTTCTCTTAGCATTTCCATATTTTATTCCCTAGGGAGCTAGCATCCTTGTCTCTGAGAGCTATGACAGGGGTATGATAGTGTGAAGAGAATCCTGGACTCTCCCCTCATTTTCAATGTATTATACAAACTTAAGATAGTGCTCAATTATTTAAAAATAGAGTGAGACTGAGATTTTGGTCCAGGGCAAGATTCATGTAATATAAATACAGTTTCTAAATAGTGGGAATTAAATAAAAGTCAACAAACACTTATTAAATGACTACCATGTGCTTAAGACTGTACAAAATGTAGAAATCCTTACAAAGACAAGGAAAGCATGACTTTATCATTTGGAGAACTTAAAATCTAATAATGAGAATAGGGGAAGGATAGTTTTCACTCTAAGACAGAAAGTAAATCCGTAAGATTTTTTCCCCCCAAAGACAGCTACGAGGAGGAAAAGAACGGATCTAATTGGAAGTGAAGAGAAGACTTCTTAAAGGAATTAATGTTGGCATGAGAATTGAAGGATGAGGTGGACAGAGATGAAAGGCATTCCAAAAGGCAGCAACGTGATTATCCAAGACCCAGAGTTGGAAAAAGCATGACATAGTCAGTCTGCTGGGCATACCTAGGAGATTAATCAGAGAAGGGGCTGGAAAGCTGAGTCAGAGGAAAGGTTTGTGCTTCATTCCATAAGTAATGGGAGCATGCTGAAGATTTGGAGCATGGGAATATGGTAATCTGAGTTGTACATCAGATAAAATAATTGGACACAAATATGGAAGATTGGATGGAGATAAGGTCTAGAGGTAGTTGAGTCAGTTAAGATCAACTTCAGTGCAAGAAGGAATAAAGATCTACACAGGGGAAGTGTTACTGGCATAAGGATGAATGGGAAGGTTGCAGGAGAGGAACCTCTGCAGGCTATGGTGACCATCATCATGGCTGGAGGGCAAAGAAGACAGAAATGAAAATGGCCCCAGGGAGTCCAGTCTAAGAAGGTGGGAGGAGACATAGCCAACAACCTTGATGGAAAGTTCCAAGGGGAACTTTCTTGGAGTAAGGTTGAGTATCCCTTATCCAAAATGCTTGGGACCATAAAGTCTATGGATTTTGGACTTCTTTTTTTCCTTCAGGATTTTGGAATACTTGCATATATATATAATGAGAAATCTTGGAGATGGAACCCAAGTGGAAACATGAAAGTTATATGTTTCATACAGATCTTAGAAAAATAGCTTGAAGGTAATTTTGTACAATATTCTTAGTAATTTTGTACATGAAACAAAGTTTCAAGGTGTGAAATTTTATGCTTGTGACATTATGTTGATGCTCAAAAAGTTTTGGATTTTGGAGCAGTTTGGATTAGGGATGCTCAACCTATATTAAAACTATAAGAAAGTGAAGGGGGAAAAAAAAGAAAAAGGAAGGAAGGAAGGAAAGAAAGAAGGAAAGTGAAGCAAGTTGAGGAAGATCTTTTAAAAGAAGCAGAGTTCGGAGACAACATTCCTTTGCTCTTCTGTTCTACATTCTATGCAGTGTTCAAACATCAGTAACCACCTACTCCCACTCCCTTCTTTACAGGGTGGGAAGCCAGCATGAGCATTCAGAGTTGGAAGTTCCCAAATCTTCTTTCCATCAATGAACCAATTTTGAGGCTGCTGGGAGAGATGATTCTCTCTGTTCAACTCCAAGGATTCTCTGATTAACGAAGAAGGTGAAAGGCAGCCTAGAGCTGAGGTAATCAAAGCATGTTAAAGAAGGCATTGATTCAGGATCTCTTACAAAAACAAATCTGCTGGCAGAAATCTGACTTTGCAAACAATCCTTAAATAGGAATCCAAGCAGAGAAAAGGGTAGCATACAGAATGCCTCAGATTATAAACAAACTCTCTTTCTAAAATCTCTGATCCAGAAATAAACTCTAGTGCCAACATTGAAAAAGAAAAAAATCTCAACACCGGTTCCCAGTGACAATGGTCAGGTATTTGGGGACCTCATTTCTGTAGCAGAGGAAATGGCCTCCTGGGCAAACCTTAGTCAGTGCTGACCTGTGTCATGGCTATGTTCTGCTTCAGCTTATCTTCCTTGTCCCCTTCTATGGACTTTGGGGATTTGGGAAGGAGACTTCATTTAGAGGCCAGATGATTTCTTCCTTTACTTCTCCATAAATAGGGACATCTTTGTCATCTTGCCAGTCTTGGGTGAAAGCTTCCACATTTAAAGTGACCCTTGTTTACTGGAGACTACCCAGTTTTAGGTCTGGAGCCTAAACATTTTTTTAATTAAGTTCAAAATTACATAAGATAAATATATAGCTCGTAAGAGTACAATTCAATGGTTTGGACAAATTATCCATCCATATAAGCAAAACACAATAAAGACATAGAACATATCTAGAGCCCCAGGAATTTCCCTAATACCCTGGTCCAGTCCATACCCGCCCCCCAACATACACACACTTGGATACCATTGTTCTGATAGACTATGGCACCATAGATTGTTTTCCAGATCTTGAACTTCATATAAATAAAACCATAAAAGATGTGCTCTTACCAAGTACTCAAAAATCTTTACACCACGAACACCAATAACCCAATCAATAAATGGGCCAAGGAAATGAACAGACACTTTACAGAGGAAGATCTACAAGCAATCAACAGATTTATGAAAAAATGTTCAACATCCCTCGTTATAAGAGAAATGCAAATCAAAACCACCTTAAGATTTCATCTTACCCCAATTAGAATGTCTTTTATCAAGAACACAGGCAACAACAGGTGTTGGCGAGGATGTGGGGAAAAGGGTACACTCATACATTGCTGGTGGGAGTGCAAGTTGGTGCAGCCACTCTGGAAAGCAGTGTGGAGATTCCTTAGAAAACTTGGAATGGATCCACCATTTGACCCTGCTATCCCACTCCTTGGCTTATACCCAAAGGACTTAAAATCAGATTGCCTCAGTGATGCAGCCACATCAATGTTCATAGCTGCTCAATTCACAATAGCTAGATTATGGAATCAACCTAGATGCCCTTCAGTAGATGAATGGATAAAGAAACTGTGGTATATATACACAATGGAATATTACTCAGCCATAAAGAAGAATAAAATTATGGTATTTGTAGGTAAATGGATGATGTTGGAAACTCTTATGCTAAGTGAGATCAGCCAATCCCCAAAATCCAAAAGCTGAATGGTCTCTCTGATATATGAATGATGATGCATAATGTGGGGGAGAAAGATGGCAAGAATGGAGGAAAGATAGCTAGCATAGAGGGAAGGGAGGGGTGGGGGTGGGTGGGGGGTAAAATTAATAACAATGTGTGACAGATACCATTGCCCTGTGTACATGCATGAATGCACAGATGGTGTGACTCTACCTTGTGTACAACCAGTGAAACAATAGCTGTACTCCATTTGTGTTCAATGAATCAATAAGTAAATAAAAGAATAAATAAAAAAAAAAGATGTGCTCTTTTGTGTTGACCTTATTTTACCCAACACTATGCTTTTGAGATTTATCCACACTGTTGTATTTTTTTCTTTTTAATTGCAAGCACATTTCATTGTGGATGAGCATGTGGGTTGTTTCCAATATGGGAAAAGTTAAGTGTAAAAGTGTTGCTATACATACTAAAGATTGAACTCAGGGACACTTTACCACTGAACCACATCCCAGACCTTTTTATTTTTTATTTTGAGACAGGTTCTTGCTAAGTTGCTTAGGGCTTCATTAAGTTACTGAGGCAGTCCTTGAACTTGTGATCTCCTGCCTCACTCAGCTCCCTGAGTCACTGAGATTGCAGGCATGTGCCACCATGTGAGCCTGTACAGTCTTTTTGTAGG
The DNA here is from genome assembly GCA_020662805.1 of Glaucomys volans. Taxonomy (NCBI): domain Eukaryota; kingdom Metazoa; phylum Chordata; class Mammalia; order Rodentia; family Sciuridae; genus Glaucomys; species Glaucomys volans. Next base: position 94,305 of record JAJEJO010004019.1, read on the forward strand.
CATACAAAATCTATATTCTCCTGGAGATGCACCTAAGAGTGGTATCACTGGACATATACAGTTTTAACTTTTTTATTACTATTATTATTAGGTACCCAGGACTGGACCCAAGGACCCTTAATCACTGAGCCACATCCCTAGCCTTTTTAAAAAATGTATATACATTTTATTTACAGACAGAGTCTTGCTGAGTTACTTAAGTCCTTGCTAAATTGCTGAGGCTGGCTTTGAACTTGTAATCTTCTTGTCTCAGCCTCCCAAGCCAGTGGGATTATAGGTGTGTACCACTGTGTCTAGCTTAACTTTTTTTAAAAAGGCTACCAAATGGTTTTCTAAAGTGGGTTATCCCATTTTATACACTTACCAGAAATATATGAGAGCCATAGTTGCTCCACATCTTAACCAATATTTGGTTAGTCTCTTTAATTTTAGCCATTCTGGTAAATACAAAGTGGCATCTCACATGGTTAATTTAATTTGCATGTTTCCGATGACTAAGGATGTTAAGAATATTTTTATGTGTTTCTTGGTCTTTCGCACATCTTCTTTTGTAAAATATGTGTTCAGTCTTTCGCCCATTTACATTGGATTATTTGTCTTTGTTCTGGATATAGAGAGTTCATTACATATTATTGAGACCAGACCCTTATGAGCTATTAGCAGATTGAAAATATTGTCTCCCAATCTGTGACTTCATTTTTCATTTTCTTAATACTGTCTTTCCAGAAGCAGAAGTATTTTAAAATTTTTATCTTGAAATGTAGATTCATAGTAAGTTGCAAAGAAGGTACAAAGAGATCCCCTGGTCCCTTTACCTAGTGCCTCCCAGCGGTTGTGTCTTAAATAGCTGGATTCCAATATTGAAACTAGGAAACTGGCACTGCTACAGTTTACAAACATGGGCCTGTGCCATTTGATCCCAAGTGTAGATTCCTGTAACCCCTATCATAAAAAGATACAGAACAAATTTGCTACCCCAGAATTCCTCCTCATGCTACCTGTTATGGATTAGATATGAGGAGTTCCCCCAAACTCACGTGTGCAGCACAAGAACTTTCAGAGGTGAAATGATTAGATTATGAGAGGTATAACCTAATTGGTGACTTAATCCACTGATAGGAATTAACTGGGCAGTAACTATAGGCAGGTAGGGTGTGGTTGGCAGATGAGGTCACTGTGATGTGCCTGTAGGGAGTTATATTTTGTCCCCTGTGAGCAAACTCTATCTGCCTCTGGGTTGTCATGCTCTGAGCTTCTTCCCTCTCCATGGCCTTCCACTACGATGTCCTGCCTCACCTTAGGCCTAGAGCTATGGAGTCAGCCTTCCTTGAAATGATCCTCTGAAACTGTGAACCAAAGTAAACTTTTCTTCCTCTAAGATTTCCTTGTTGAGTCTTTTGGTCACAGTGACAAAAATGCTGATTAAGGTAAGGCACTCCCCCTTGCAGTCCACCCATCCTCTGCCACCCCTGACAGTTACCCTAACCCTCTGCCACCTCTAACCCTAACCCTAGTCCTTGGCAACTACTAATTTGTTCTTTGTATTTATCAAATTTAGTTTTGAAAATGCTTTGTAAATCACCTCCTATCATATATGACCTTTGAAATTCGATGATTTTATTCCACCTAATGTTCTTGAAATCCACTCAGGTTGTTTCCTTTATCAGTTGTTCATCCTAAGTAATAGTCCGGGCATAGATGTGTACAGTGTATTTAACCTATTAAAGGACATTGGCTATCTCGAGTTTGGGTCCACAAAACAAAGCTGTGATCAGCATCCACATACAGGTTTCTGTGTTCAGTTTTCATTTCTCCAGGATGAGTGTCCAGAGTGTGGTTGTTGTGTTGAATGTTAAGAGTATGTTCAGTTTTCAAAGAAACTGGATTTCGCAATGGATTTTCAAAATGACTGTACTACTTTATTAGCAGTCTATGAGAAATCCAATTGCTCCAATGCTCTCCACCATTTGGTTTTGTCACTGTTGCTTATTTTAGCCATTCTGGTATGATGGCCTGATGTGCTCAGGAGCAGTTGCCCTAAACATCTCACGTGCTTATTTGCCACACATGTGTCCTCTTCACCTCTTCAGTGAAAAGGCTCTCTTGTCTTTTGTCTATTTCCCTTTTTATTTATTTACTTTTTTTATTTGTTCTAATTAGTTGTACATGCCAGAAGAATGCATTTTGACATATTGTACACAAATGGAGCATAACTTTTCAATCCTCTGGCTATACACAATGAAGAATCACACCAGTCCTGCACACAAGTATACAGGGTAATCATGTCCGACTCATTCCACCACCCTTCCCATTCCCACATGCCCTCCCCTCACTTCCCTCTGCCTTGTCCAAAGTTCCTTCATTTTTCCCTAGCAACCCCCACTCCCCACGCCCATTATGTATCAGCATCTGCATATCAGAGAAAACATTTGGCCTTTGGTTTTTTGGAATTGGTTTATTTCACTTAGCATAACAGTCTCCAGTCCCACCCATTTACTGGCAAATGCCATGATTTCACTCTTCTTCATGACTAATACTCCTTTGTGTATATATACCACATTCTTTATCCATTCATCTGATGAGGGGGATGTAGGTTAGTTCCATAGCTTAGTTATTGTGAATTGAGCTGCTAGAAACATTGATGTGGCCATGTCACAATAATATGCTGATTTTAAGTCCTTTGGGTATATGCTGAGGAGTTGGATAACTTGGTGAAATGGTGGTTCTATTCCAAGTTTTCTGAGGAATATCCATACTGCTTTCCAGCATGATTGCACCAATTTGTAGTCTTGGCAGCAACATATAAGTGTAACTTTTTCTCCACATCCTCTCCAACATTTATTGTTACTTGTATTCTTGATAATTGCCATTCTGACTAGAGTGAGATGAAATCTTAGAGTAGTTTTGATTTCATTTCTCTAATTGCTAGAGATGTTGAACATTTTTTCATGTATTTGTTGAATGACATTCTTCATAGAACTAGAAAAAGAAGTCATTAAATTCATTTGGAAAAATAAGAAACCCAGAATATCCAAAGCAATCCTTAACAAAAAGAGTGAAGCAGGAGGCATCACAATACCAGACCTTAAAACTATACTACAGAGCTATATAACAAAAATGGCATGGTATCGGCACCAAAATAGACATGTAGACCAATGGTACAGAATAGAACACAGAAACAAATCCTCATAAATACAACTATATCATACTAGACAAAGGCACCAAAAACATAAATTGGAGAAAAGATAGCCTCTTCAACAAATAGTGCTGGGAAAACTGGAAATACATATATAGCAAAATGAAATTAAACCCCTCTCTCTCATCCTGCACAAAACTCAACTCAAAGTAGGTCAAAGATTTAGACACTAGAACCGAGACCCTGTGCCTAGTAGAAGAAAAAGTAGGCTCAAATCTTCGTCATGTTGTCATAGGACCTGATTTCCTTAACAAGACTCTTAAAGCGCAAGAAGTAAAATGAAGAATCAATAAATTGAATGGATTCAAACTAAAAAGCTTCTTCTCAGCAAACAATAGGGTGAAGAGAGAGCCTACAGAGTGGGAGAAAATCCATACCACTCTCACCTCAGATACAGCACTAATCTCTAGGATATTAAACAACTCAAAAAACTCAACACCAAAATAAATAAATAAATAAATAAATAACCCAATCAATAAATGGGTTGAGGAACTGAACAGACACTTCACAGTAGAAGAAATATAATCGATCTATTTTTGGGATTCCACTGTGCTTCATTTGTCTGTCTATCCTCATACCAGTGGCACTGACTCTTGATTTCTATAGAAAAAAGTTTGTAATATAAATATTACTTGATTTACAGGATATATTGCGGTTAGGTAATATAAATCTTCTAAAAAATTTTCCTTTTCTTCATGATATATTTTTTAGATCCTTTTAATTTTCATATGCATTTTCAAATCAACTTGTCAATTCCTACAAAAAAGAAAGAAAGAAAAAAGCTTGTTGGGATTTTGATTAAATTTGCAGTGAATGTTTGATGATCATATTAGGAAGAACTGGCACCTTGACAATACTGAGTTTTCCAAACCACAGACAGGACATATTTCTTCATTGATTAGGCCCTTAATTTTTCTTAGCAATCCTTTTCTTCAATTTTTAAAATTTGTTAAATTTATCCCTGAATTATTCTGTTTTGATGCTATTGTAAACAGAAATGTTTTCAAGTTATCTTCAAGTTGTTTGCTATCGTTTGCATTTCCCTCAACTTTACTAAATTCACTAAGTAGTCGTTTTTGTTGATTAGAGTCTTATATGTAGTTAAACTATCTACAATTTCAGTTACCTTATTTTTCCTTTCCAATTTGTATGACTTTTATTTATTTCTTGCTTCATGGCACTAGCTAAGAACTATAATACAACATTAAATAGAAATGATGCTATTAAATATTTTCTCAGAGAGAAAGTATTTAATATATCCCTCTTAAGTACGATGTTATAGCATATTTTCTTTAATACATACTTTCTTCAATATTTCCTGTGTAAGATTGAAGAAATTTCCTTCTATTCCTTATTCGTCATGAGTCTTTTGCTGTTGTTGTTCTTTGTAGTTATATGTGACAGTAGAATGTATTTTGATATATTGCCATAAGTTTTAATCAAAATTGGATGCTGAATTTTGTCAAATGCTTTTTCTTGGTTTACTGAGATATGGACATATTGTTTTTCCCTTAGATGGTGAATTACATTGATAATTTTGAAATACTAAGTCACAAACATATTTATTGAGTTTCCTTTTACTCTCAAAAGGCTTCCTTTTTTAAAACAATAAATTACACAGTTACATTTGTAGATTCTTCTCATAACCACTTTGAATACGTAGCTTTAGAAATCTTCTACTCATGGAAATTGGATTTGAATGTTTTGTCTCATTTTGTGACAGATAAAAAGCAGGAGGCTTTCCTGATATCTGTGAGTAGCCTAGAGATTTGTGGATTAAAAGAATTTCTTGCCTAATGAGATAATAAAAATTATCAGAGTTCTGGATTCTTCCCTTACCAAACTCTTCCTGGGTGGTGTTTAGTTCACAAGGAAAATCTAGGACATAAAGTGGCCACTCGGGAGAGTATTTGTCCTTTCCTCACCCCATTGATCCCCACCCTATACATTGCAGAACAAGATCTTCAACAAATTAAAACCTCTGGAAGTTGAAAGCTTAAAGTAAAAGTGTTCAGTGACAAGAGAAGTGTCTTTTGTATTTAAATAATACAATAAGTAAATATTTTTAAGGGACAACTCCACACCTGGAAACCCAAGTATCTCTTGGGAGTTTTCTCTGTGGTCTGGGGGTACTTAAGAGGTGAAGGGGTCAAAGCCTTTGAGAACTGCTTTTCGCTAACACCTGAAATTTGTACGAACAGGAGTTAATTTCAACCACTAAAGGTAGATGGTGCCTTGGTGCCATCTTTAAATGGAACCTTCTTTAGGCTGAGAGTTCAGAGATTTGGTGTGTAATCTGACTCAGCTTTGACAGGCACTCAGTGTGTGACCCAAGACCAGTCATGCCACGTATAATAAGAACAGCACTGAGGACTGCTGGCACTTACATGGAAATGTCTCAGACATTTCCCTAATACAAAAGAGGAAAGAATTTTGTTAGGGTGAATTCATGATAGAAATTCAGTTACAGTGACAAGAAATGGCCAAAAATAATAATTGTCATTGCGATAAAGATTGTGTCTCATTGAACATTTACAGCATCCCTGTGAGGTGGGTTTTATTACATCAGGAATGTGAGTCTCAGAAAGGGCTCTTCACTCAAGGCCAAGCAGCTGGCAAAAGGGCAGAGCTGAGATATTAGTCCAGCTGATCCAATGCTAACATGCTTATTTTTTTTTTTTTTTTTTTTTTTTGGTACCGGGATTGAACCCAGGGGCATTCCACCTCTGAGCCACACCCCCTGCCCTATAGCCATATTTTGTATTTTATTTAGAGACAGGGTCTCACTGAGTTGCTTAGGGTCTCGCTAAATTGCTGAGGCTGGCTTTGAACTAGCGATCCTCCTGTCTCAGCCTCTCAAGTGCTGGGATTACAGGCGTGCGCCACCGCACCCGGCTAACATGCTTATTTTTAATCTTGATGTTTAATCTTGATCCATGTCCTAACACAGAAAGTAGACAGGCAGAAGAAAATAGAAGCCCTTCTAAGCAGCATGATCACAAGGGTACAGTGAAGAATACTATACCATTAGCTCCAAAGCTCCACTTTTTTTTTTTTTTTTTGTGTACAGGGTTTGAACTCAGGGGCACTCAGCCCACTGAGCCACTTCCCCAGTCCTATTTTATATTTTATTTAGATACAGGGTCTCACTGAGTTGCTTAGAGCCTCGCTGTTGATGAGGCTGGCTTTGAACTCTTGATCCTCCTGCCTCAGCCTCCCGAGTGGCTGGGATTATATAGCTCCACTTTTTGGAGGGCTGTAGACAAGCAAGTTTTCCTGAAGCACTTTTCACACATCTCCTTTTTTGTTCCTGAACCTGGATTTTCCCATTGTCCAGCCTTAGATTACCAGCTCCGCGACACTACTTTGGATCCATTTCTGGCCACCCTGGTGCGCATGCCTCTTCTGATGTACAACTGCTTAGTATTCCACGTGTTGTTTGCAAAGTTCCCCTGCTCTGTTCACTCCTGGGTGTTCTAGCATCCACCTCTTCACTGAGAACAATCCATCCCAACCCTTGGTTCTAGGACACCTGACTCCTTTACTAACCAACTCCCAGCCCTCACCAACCTTGAAAGGGGAACAGGATTAGACAGTCTGTACCTCCACCCACAGGTGCACACGATGGGATGTCTTCATCATGGACTGAGCAATCTGAACTCTATGCCACTAACTTGTGCTTTCTCCTACATCAGCTATAGAGTGAAATCCAGTCAAAACCTGCCCTAGGCCACCACCAACTGGAGCAGCAGCCAGACATCAAAGTCAGGTGAAGAGAGCCGAACACATACAAATAACATCACATGTTCAGGCAGAACACTGGATCCAGGAGCCAAGTGTGGTGAAGTTCCAAGGTTTAAATGAGTAGCAAAATTCAGGTCTGGAATTCAAGTCTTGACTAATTTGATTTTCTATTGGTGGACAATGTCACGTGAAAACCCAGAGCCAGAATGGAGACAAGGACCAATCCAGGGCAACAACTCTTGCTGGGAAGTAATTTTGTGTTCTTGTTTGTTTTATTAACTATTTCTCTCCGCAGGAAACAAGGAAAAGAGAACATAAAATCACTCTGCATGCACCAAGATGGAGAACTCTTGGTTGAGGACTTTAGCTCCAATTTGTCCCTGACATAAATTTTATGATCTTACCATAGTGTGTGATAATAGATTCTTGGTTTCTGATAATGACCTGTAAATGCTCCCTGTAAGCAGTAACTGTGAGTGGAATACTATTCCAAAAGGAGTCATTATGACTTCTGCACATTATTTGGGGATTCCTCAGACTCCAGTTCTCAAGCAGCATGCCTGAGTCGCATTTGCTCAGGGACTTGTCTCTAAAGCATTTGTGACTGTAAGCTGAGAGCACAGACTGCACGTCCAGAGTCCAGACTCCGAGAAAATGCAGATGTCTCACCTCCTGGGACTGGAGGGGCCCTATGGGGTGAATTTGAGACCTACCCTTGTCCTCTGGGCAGAAGCTGATTATTTCCCACAGTCTCTGGCCCAGACACAGGCCTTTAGAACAGAGCCAGGAATGTTTCCTGGAGTTTAATGCAGCCTGGAGGCCATGGGAATGACGTTGCACAATGATTAATGACAGGGAGCGCTTAGTCAGGATTATATTTAATTTATGCTTAGGTGTTGGCAATTTCTTATAGACGATTATTTCTCCAGGATGTCTCCTCATTTCCTCTGAACTACATGACTATTATTGTTGGATGCGTATTTGGGATCCCAGACCTTCATGGATATGAAAGACACAGATTTGCCCCTGTGTTTCCATCCGGCATCCGTGTCCTATTGTTCCTATATTCATCTCTAGTATGTTTCCTAAAATGATGATGTTTTCCTCTATTTATAGACTGTTCAGCTAGTTGAATACTGTTAAAAAAAAAAAAAGGAGGGAAAAAATGAGTTTCCTTGTGTTCTGCCTTATTTGTGTTCCAAAGTCCATGAATAAGATGTGGTATGTAGTTGAGTTGCTTTATCTTAAAAGGCCATAATTAACTCCATTCCTTGATAAGTTTTGACTCAGCTCAAAATATGGATGATACTATGAATTCCTTATATTTAAAAGATAAATCTTGATATAAAATCTGTATCTTAGGATTTGCTTTTTAGAGGAAACAAGGTTTCCAGTGACTTTCATAAAGAAGCGGAAACTTATGTCAATAAGCAGGAAACACAAAAAATGTACTATGATCATTGGGGGGAAGCACCCTGACATGATCCCCCTGTCTCAGTGGGCTGAAATCCGGAGATCCGTGAGAATATCTGATTAATTCTTGTTTCTATTGCCTGAAATCATTTCATCAGCTTTCATTACTACAATGCTAAAGGTTGGCTTTCATTCATGTGGCTTGGTCCTGATTTATCACGTTTCAGTAAGAACCAGACTCTTCCGAATTCCTGTGGGTCAGTTGGATTCATGAGCTACAGCTTCCTCTCCACACTGTGGCCAGTGTCTGCAAGAACTTAGTCACATTATGTCCTCTCTGCTATCTGTACAAGCTCAAGTAATCACTGTATTTTCTAAATATAATGAGGGCAATTTTGTGTTAAATTGTTGTTGATTTAACTATTCCTTCTCCCTTGTAACTTTGAGTTGAGGGAGAAAATTAATCTTTAAAAATCTAAAACAAATACACGATACCATCTTGATTCAAAGGGTTTGGTCCAATACATTCCAATATGTATACCATATCCTGGGGAAATGAGACTAATTGCGTAGAAATCAATGTTTAAAATTGATTGTGGCTACATAGCATGATACGTTTCATCATGAAATATGACTCATTATTATTATTGAAAATGGAACTTCTAAATTAATTTTAATTGACATTTCTTTTAGAATACCTACTTTATGAAGAGGTAGATGTTTCCTAGTTTAGAAAAGCAGATAAGTCTCGATTCTCTTCAGAAACTGGCAATATTAGTCAGGGAATCCAGTATACCAGGAACATAACTGAGTTGGCCAAGAGACTTTGAAAATAGAGGACTGATTTTCTTTTATTTGTTTTTACCTATGGTCTTGTAAAACATATTTGGGTGACTTAATTAATCTCTCTGAGCCTCATTTGCTCAATTGTAAAATGAAAAATAATTGAAGCTAACTCATTGGGCTATTGTAAGGATTAAGTATGAGGATCAGCACTCCATAAGTCTGAGCACTCCATAAATATTAGTTATTAATTTTTTAATGAGGGCAGGACATCTTTAACCCCTTAATTGTCACATGCAATGTGACTCAAGGCATATCATAGCACTTAAAGTTAAGCCTCACAAGCTTTCATTCCAGACCTTCTCTAAAGCCCCACAGTACTGAAGTCCAAGGACGAAAGAGATCCCAAAAGACTTTGACCCTATTGAAATATATAGAGTAAGCCTTCTATTGAACCCTGGTAAAGAAGACCAGATATAAGTCATGCAGTGATCCATCACAGTTAGCTTAGTGGATAATCCATTCTGACATGCTTCATTTTTCTTTTACATTTTAGTGTTTAACAAATAAGTTTACCTCAATAGCTCCTATAATCAATTTTGTCTTCCATCAGTTTCTCCATGTAATTTAGAGAGTTTTCACTTCTGCCTCACCATCCTTTTGGATTCATGGTATGTCTTAGAATCAGTGTTAATTAAAATTGAATAAAGTGTGCACATCTGTTATTTCTAGATTCCTTTACAAGTTTTATAATTTAAAATATTATTTTATATGAATTTATGAATTATTTGCATTTATTAGATTGTCTGTTTTAATATCAAGTTGATTCCAATGGAAAACATAATTGAATGCCTTGGGGGCCTGTCTTTGCTTCTCGTCTTGCATGGAAAGCCCAGATGGATGAGTCACATCGTTGCTTCTCCGGGTCACAGAAGTAATATCCAGGAGGAAACAACACTTCTAGAAGGAACCCCTGCAATCCCTGGAATGAGTTTCAGGGGCAACTCAGGGGATGGTGCTTTGTGACCCCACTGGCTGCCTGTATCAACACCCACCAGGCAAAACCCCCGACCCAACCACTTCTCTGGGCTTGGCTTCCACCAAGCCCTTTTATTCTGGAGCCCACAAAGACTGAGGATGGTTTTCTATAAAGAGCAGTATATGAAGACAAAGCTGGCTTAAAATATCTACCATCCTCATCTTTCATCATTAACAACTTTTGGCTTCAGACAATGGTAATGCAAATGAGTAGTTCTAGCAATAAAAGCATATTGACAGATATAAGATACACAAGTTCTACAAAATATATCAACTGTATATATCTAACCCCTAGTGACATGATTTTATTGCTAATATTATAGTAATCACCTGTTTGTTTTTAATACCACCATTAGCAAATTCTACACCATAATCTAGACATTACATTGATACATGCATGTTAGAATTACAGAATGCTGGATTGATTGTATAGATCTATATAGATCCTCTATCATTTATCAGTTGAGCAAGGCCTGGCTTAGATTTTTTTTTAATAAATTTGAATTCATTTGAATTTGAAAATGGGAAAAGTTAAAATCTTCAACATTAAAAGATCATAATATTTGAAACTATTGCTTTTATTCTTGACTATTATCTCTTTCAGTGGCAGAATAAGTGGCTAATTTTATAAGCAGTAAAAGGCACTTTTAGGACAGGAAGGAAACATGCTGCCTGTTACATTTGGCTTACAATTTTCACCTTTGGGAGCAGTGCTCTGGGTGAGGATAATAACAGATGTATAAAAGTACTCTGATCAAAAAATGGGATAAGGGAAAGAACAAAAGAAAAACTCATGTTCAATTCACATGTGAAAAATAAACTTTAGCAATAAAGTAATATAATGCAAATTACAATATACAAATTCCATTTCTGTCTTTCAAACAGTGGCAAAGAAAGAAAAAAATATATTGTCCTAATGAGAGCATAATACAATAAACATTCTCATATACTTCTAACAGCTTCTCATTGGAAACTTTACAATAAATATAAAATATCTTAGAAATCTTAAGCCCTTTGGCATGAAAGATCCATTTCTAAAAATATGCACTGAGAGAAAGGGAAAAAAAAGATGGATGTTAATATTGTTAAAATAATCACCACAGTGTTATTTATGAGTCAAAATTAGAGTCATAACATGTGACCCACAATAGAAGAAAAAACAAATTAGAGAATATAAAAATATTACAAGGATTGAAAATCATGTTTTCAAATAATATTTAACAACATGGAAAAAATGTTAATGATAAGGGGAGAAACTGAAGTGTCGTGTGAAAAAAGCAAGGATGACAAACTGGATATACATTCTTTTTGCTATGGAACCAATATGTACACATTTGCCTGGAACCAAGACTGTGGTCATATTTCTCAGGGACACAGAAATCATCACAATGTGTGAGAACCAGTTCAAACAGCAAGAAAGGCCTCCTGCCACATTTCAGGAAGATGTAATTGATCTCCCTGAAGAATTCTTTTTTCTGGAGTTTAGGTTCAGTAACACTAGCAGCAGCGATTTCTCATTCCTATGAAACATTTCACAGTTTATACAATTTTTCAGATGTATTTTATCTCTGGATCCTCAAAACAGTCCTTTGTGGTTGGATGTGTATAATATTGTCTCCATTTTATAGGTGAGAAAATAAAGACATAGAGTTAGCTACACAGCTCGCCCGTGACAGTGTTCCAGTTTTTACCACCACCTTGCCCCTTTTTCATATTGGCCATTTCCTCTGGAATTGTGATTCATAAATACCATCAATCAATTTTTAAATATATTTCTATCTGCTATGTGTTTGGCCTCTTGAGAAAATGTACTGCTTGCTTTTAGTATACCCAGTATACTCCAAAGTTGCTTAGTTCCTTTATCGCTATGTAATGTAGTCATTTACTTACATAATATATAGTTAGACATAAGATAGGGTAACGGTGAGTCTAACCACCATCACCAGCAAACACATTTGCAACCACCCTTCCAAGGAAAGGTAGGATGAGGCCCAGGAAAAGCGCCATTGAGGTGATCTTGAGGAGATGAATTGCCAGGAGACCACTGAGGATCAGAAACCATTATAAAGATGAACCAGAATAAAGTAATTATCACCAAAAATTATGTCTGGCCTGTGTATGAAGCCCATGGCAGATAGTTGGACTCTATTCCTATCTAGGTCAGTGATCTCAAACCTCACTGCACAGGTGGGAATCTTGTTGGAATGCAGACTCTTGTTAGGTCCGGGCTGGGATTCTGCATTTCTGAGAAACTCCCAGGTGTCGCTGGGAGCCCAGACTAGACTTGGAGTAGCAGGGATGTAAATCACCAGGTGAGTGGGACAGTGCTTCCACTTGATTCTCATTCTGTAGTTGCTTTTCCACAGCCAAGGTAGTGATCAATTACTACCCCCTCCACCCGTCTGCCTTTTCTTTCCATTAGCAATTGTTCTCTGTTATGTGAAATTCCTTGATAATGACTCTCAGGCATGGCACTACCTTATAACCACCTGGAATGCTTTTTAAAAGTGTGATTCCCAGGTCACACACCAGTAAAAGTAAATCAGAATCTGTGGAGGTGGGAGCAGAGTCCCAGATACCCAGGTAATTCTAATATGCAGCCAAAGAACCACTCACTAGGGGGATGTCAAGGACAAAGAAACCCATCAATCCAGCTCCAATCTATGCTGCCACCATTTTTAAAGTCTGAGCCCATCCTTTGCCATTAATGTCAACCTGAAGGTCAACTAGAAAGAATTTCTGCAGAATCCTGTTCACATAGACAAGTCACTTTCTCTGCAGACAAAGAGAAGAAGGTCACTTCAAGGAGGACCACTGGAGAAAGGTCAAGATGAGCTGGAGGGCAAAGTCTTCCCCTGATTTCTCTCATTGGAGATTCTATCATAAATTCATTCAAGACATTGCTTTTATTTCTGTAGCTTACGAACCTATTCTTTGAATCACTTAAGAAATTAATGACTTCTTCAAGAAAGAGCAAGTACTTTAAGACAAAAATCCAACTAATCATCTAGGTAATTAAATAATCACAACCCTTATAGGTACTTAGGAAGTCGATAGCACTCAGGGGTCCAAATAATAAACCATTAAGAAGAGAAAAGACTTTTTAGAAGTAAGATTGACTCACTTGAGCAAACTAAAATATCTGAACATGGTTTTTAAAAACAAAATAGAAAAGAAGGGAAGAGTTCAAAAATACATGAAACATGCTCTTCATCACAGTTTTCCACCCGTCTTTTGAAATATTTAATAATTCCCTGATTATTAGATGACTACAAGAAATAAAGAAACCCCTTTTCTACAAGTTGCCCCATATATGATACATATCTTCAATGCCTGTAATTTTTACAGCTTTTTATTCTTATGAGCTCCCCAAATTTATCATAATACCCTCATGACACCAGTGGCCAGTACATTTGCCTTTAACAAGGGAGGAAAAAAATAGATATCAGTAGAGAACACAACCACCTCAAGACTGAAGAAAACAACCTCATCCCTCAGGAAATTTGGGAAGAATTCAAAGTTCTGAGCCAATGTATTGTTTGGCCCACTGAGAATATAGACCAATTATGTTCTCTTGGTACCTGCACCCAGTTTTCAGAAAGGCCCCAGAGTATACTCACTTATTCATTCATTCATTCATTCATTCATTCATTCATTCATTCATTCATTCAACAAGTATTATTGAGCACCTATTACATTCCAGGCAGTATTCTTAAGTGCAAAATATGGGAATTATGGCCCCTATTCTGTAGAGTTTAGTGGTCAGTGGGAGAAGCCATTTTATGCACAAAGAGACCATGTGGGTCACAGAGGAAGTCAGGCTCAGGAGTCAGATGAATATTTGAATCTCAACTCTGCCACTTACTAGTTATCTGAACATGAGTTATTTACAGCCTCAAGTTCCATAACTATAAAATCTAGATAATAGTAGTAACTACGTCAGAGCTTGTCGAGCAGACTAAGTGTAATCTTCCATGTAAAGCCACTTAGTCCAATACTAGCATATACTAAGCAAGCCAGGAATGTGAGGCATGTGCATGGCTCAGTGGCAGTAAGCACAAAGCAAGGAGTGATTCATGGGGTTGGGGGACAGATGCACTACTGTTTCAGGACTCTATGAATATACACAATACTGTGCTGAAACAGCTAGCCAAGAAAGGGGGGTGGGGAATTACTCCAGTCATTCTGGAGCCACAGAGCATTCACTCATGAGAGACAGAGATACCTGATTATCAGTGGGGCTAAAATTGGATAGCGGATCATGATCAGCATTAACATTTGTTTCTTCCGAACCTTTTGGATCTGATGGTTTATACTTCCTGTACAAGCACATCCTCAGTTAGAAAATGGATATCATAATAAGGGTCCCATCCCAGTGTTGTCATTGTCAAATCAGATAACATACAAGGAACTCTAAAATATTGTACAAAATATTGGAATGCACTGATTATCATATAAGATGAAGAACTCTGTCCAAGAAGAATGCAGTCCTGCAGACGACAGCTGCAAGGGCTTTTCCAGAGCCATCAAGTTGACCTCTGCTCTTCCAAGGCTGCAACAACCTACCCCAGTGGCACCCCAATCTGGATTTAAAAACTCATATACCTTCCATTTAGGGAACCTGGGCAGAGATGATGACTCAGGCTCAGAGAACAAAAAGAAAATTGGATTAGAAAGGAGGAGTCAGGAAAATCCCATGGACTGTTGAGAATTCAGAATGGCCTTAGGAACCAAGGACCTACTTCCTGGAGGGAAAGATAAGCACGAAAGTGTTGAGTGGCATCTCTGCTTGCCTCATGGGAGAGGTGAAAGGTAAAAGATAAAAAATGCACTTGCCTGAAAAAGCAAAGTCAAGTAAACACCAAGCCAGAACAGCGAGCTCGGGCTGATAGAAGCCCACATCAAAAACTAATGGTGTTTAACATGGCCACAAAAGTCAGAGCTATACTTGGAGCTCACACATAATCTGAAGTTGCAGTGTTGACGCTGCCTTATACGGGGGCATCACCATTAACCCATTTTGGGAATCTGCCATTGAATGAGTCATGGTAGGACACCAGGTTCTAGGACACTGTGGCTGGGGTAAGTGAAACAAAACAATAGGAATTTGTTTCCTGCCCTGTTGCTGGGGCATCCAGTGACCAGTGGCAATAAAGACCTACTTCTACTGTATGGTCTGTGCTGAGCTTCTTGTTGCCAGCTGTCCTCAGGTCTGAACCTGATACTCTTTCCAGTACATAATTTTAAGAACTACCCACTTCCTCTGGTGTTTATCTCTCTTTTCATTCTCCCTCTCACCTCTAAGCTACCTTTGGATCATACCCACTCTTCCCCACCCAATGATATTATAATACCACTGACATTCAGTACATATAAATTGTAGCCCTTTGGAGGGATACAGACCACTGTACATAGCCAAGCATTTGTTTGTGCCTCAGAAACTAATTTTAACTTCTTCTCTGGGCACAATCACCCCCATTCAGAGTGCACGTGTTAACTGCCTTTCTGCTTATGTGAGTGAGACTCATTCTCTCATTTTTTCAACCACGAAGCTTGATAGATCTACCCCATCTCTTGTCTTTAAACTTGAATCCATAAAGTTGATGTTATGCTCATGCACTCAACACCGGAGTTTTACAGGATTCTGTTAAAATTCAGAAATTTTAGAATAAATTGTATTGAAAACAGAACACCAATAGCACCTATTGTCTGTGTCTGGCACTGTTCTGAGTGTTTTACACACCGTTCCATTAAATATCCACACTGCTCTTTGTCATTAGCTCTGCTTCGCGCAACAAGACACTAGGGACCTAGCGAGTCAACAGTGGATCAAATGACCCAACGCCATCCAGGAATGGCTCTGCCAAAGAAAGCTCCTTAAGCAGCCACTGCGCACTGTCAAGCAGAAAGACAGACACCTTGTCCTCCTCAACTTCTTACCCTGACAATTTGCTTAGAAGCTTAAAAGGGAGCACTGCTCACAAAGGAGTAATAGTTTTAAAATGTTTCCACCTGTGTCTTCACCTGCGCCTCTGTGTGTGTTACCTTTCCCCCAGGCAGCCTGAAATAGGGAGATTGGGTAGGAATGAAGTTTAAATTATTCAACAACCAGCGCAGCTGCGTACCAACCAATTAGAACAGACCAGGCACCAGCCAATCAGAACAGACCAGGTACCAGCCAATCAGAACAGACCAGGTACCAGCCAATCAAAATAGACCA
>JAJEJO010004019.1:110708-142456 GCA_020662805.1 Glaucomys volans
AGCCAATCAAAATAGACCAGGCACCAGCCAATCAGAACAGACCAGGCGCCAGTCAATCAGCACACACCAAGCGGCACGATGGGAACAGAGTTCTAGTGACTATCACTAGCACCAGGTGTCCTAAAGGGGTGGTGGGGCGTGAGGAGGGCTGGGGCAGCAGCTAATCTGGATGTGGACTTGGTGCTATAGAACTCCAAGAGAATTTAATAGTGCAGAGCACAGGCTATGAAGGATGTTTCCCTGGGTAGGAGGACAATAAGACATTAAGAAGGGGAGAAAAATCCCAAGCCATCTATTTCTGAAGAATAATGGGGCGAGAGAAGACGCCAAATGAAAAGAAGGAGGGCAAAAACCAGAATATTCATGCCCGCCCCCTCTGTTTTTCTTAAAGTTGTTGAAGAGGTGGTTATTTAGAAACTTCCAGAAGTAAAAGCCCAAAGGAGCTTCCTCTGCTTGCCCTGCCTGAGCCTTGGGCCATTTAAAATGGGACTAGAGCAATGGACAAGAGGAGGAGGCAGAGGAAGGTATTTAACTAGATCGCTTTGAGGCAGTGTCCCTCTCTAAACCTCCAGTGTCCGTAGCCTGGCAGAGGCCTGGCACCAACCAGGGCAGAAAAGCTGGTGAAGGCAGTATTTCTTAAGATGAAGGACAGATATTCAGAACCATGGGTGAATGCTTATTTCCACATGCCTTGTGGAAATAAGCAAAGATCATCCAAATCAGAAAAGCAAAGTCTACCTGTCAGAATTTCCTGTATCAAGATCACTTGTGTTTTGGAAGGTAGTCGAAGGCCAGCTGGCAAAGGAGTAGGAAAGTTTATAGTGGAAAAAAGGGAAGGTTTCATGTGTGCTCAACTGGAGGCTGTTGGTGTGGAGACAAAAGTTAGGGATGTTGTCAGTTATTAAGTCCCAGTTTTTTGGGTGCCAGTTGTTACAAAATTATTGTTCGGCTCTGTATTAATCAGCTTTTCATTGCTATGACCAAAATATCTTACACAAACAACTTAAAAGTAAAGATTTATTTTGACTCACAGTTTCAGGGGTTTCAGTCCATGATTGGCCAGTTCCATTGCTCAAAGCCTGAGGTAAGGCAGAACCTCATGGAGGAAGGGCATGTGGGAGCAGAGCTGCTCAGCTCATGGCAGACAGGAAGCAGAGTGGGAGAGAAGAAAGGGCTGGGGGACAATATTCACCCTTCTAGGGCATGCCTCCAATGACCTTCTTCCTCCAAGTAGTCCATGCAGTTATTAGTGCTTTAATCCATCAAATGTATGAATCCACTGTTGGGGTCATGATCCAATCATCACCTCTGAACCCTACTGCATTGGGTACCATGCTTTCAACACATGAGCTTTTAGGAAACATTCCAAATCCAAACCATAACAGCTTTCTGGGTTGTCCTTGGGATAGCAATCTGGCTTCTCACAAGTCTGATTTAAAGCAGACCGGCCTCTGGGCTAGTTGTTGTGGATTATTGGGGTTTCCTGGGCAGATTGCTGTGGGTTGTGGGCCAGTGCTGCTTTACATGTGGCCTGCCCATTATCTATATATTCAGTCTCTCAATCTCAACCCTAGAAGACATGCAGGACAGTCAAACATCTTACTGTTCATAAGTTTGGACAAGAAACCATGCAGCCTGTCTCCAACAGAAAGAATGAGGACACAGGGAAGCTATACAGATCTGGGAATGCCCCTTTCAGCCAGTTCATTGACGATAGAGTGGAGAGAGGAGTTTTCAGAAAGATACAGGAGGGGCAGAGTTGTTACAGAGACTCTGCAGAGGACAGGTCCTGCCTTTACATGTCCATCCACCTCTGCCCAGCACCTGTTTTTAGCAGCCTGGTTCCTGATGCCTGCTTGCCTCATGTAGCTCAAAGGAATGACTCTGATGTTATCAATTAGACTCTTTCAAATTGAGATGTGCATTGCTATCATCAATTTTTTGAACATACTATTTACTATTTATTATTACATAATTATTTTTAAAATTATAGGTCAGGTGATTTTTATCTGTTGGAAGGTTATAGGGCCTTTGCAAGCTCCTGAAGTCACAATGGACAAACTGCCATCAGACTTTAACCTGATTCATTCTCTTGATCCTTTTGAAATTATCAAGATCCAGTAGTTTGTGTTCTACAAAATATCTATTTCATAGGGTTTTCAAACCCCAGAATTAGCAGGTGTCATGAGTTTTACTTCTAGGAACTGACTAGATGACAAGAAAATGCTTCTTGAAAATCTGTGAAGCCAACTGTATTCTCATTTTCATTTTGGAAAACTGCTGATATGTAATGGCACATATACACACAAGCATAGCACACAAATACACACACACAATGGTGACTCGTCTTATGATTTATTTTAGGGTATGCACAGAGAACTTTAAAACCATGCAGCTGAGGAGCTTGACCATTATTACGGGGAACAATTATATGAACCATATTTTATTCGTCTTTTGTTTATCTCCTCTTAAACAGAGATTTTTTTTAAACTCAAGGTGATGCTTTTGAAGTCTTCTTCAAGATGGAGTGATAATGAACAAAACTAAAGTTTAATGTCCTGTACAGACAGTTGTCAGAGGGAGGCAAGCAGCCACGTTGTTCATCTATGAAGAAGTACAGAACCCATATCAGGTAGGACTGTCAATTAAGGGGACCTCTTCACAACTCCCAGATGTTGCAAAGTGTGTTTGCCATTGATTTTCTAATGTGCTGGGTGAAATCTTTTCAGCCATTGTCAGTTTAAAATCCTTGTAATTACACTTTTTGCCTGAGAGATTTTGATTTCATTTCCTGTGCCAGTCTTGTCCCCAAATACTATTTCATGGTAAATCAGATGAGGAGAGGTTGCAGCAATTGGTATCACAAGGAATGTGTAAGGCTCCCCAAAGAGTTTTCCTGTAATTAATTAATTAGATACCATAGCCCTCTGATACAAGTCATGTTAGTTGCTTCGCTTTCCTATTGGAGTGAAAACCTGTCATGTGTGGAAAAGTTCAAGGTTGTCAAGAGAGTTGCTGAAGTCCAAACTCTGAGCTCTCTACAGGGTTACATACTGTTTTTGAGGTTAAAGACAAAACTACTCTACTAGCATAACTAAAAAGCTTTGATTCCTTTTGACTCAGATTATCTTAGACATCACGGTCACCATATATTCCACTTCCTTGATACATAATCAAAAACAGACTTAAGATCTCTCTCATATTGTCAAATTTTCTTCTTTTCTGACATTGTAAATCCAGTGAAAGAAGAAACCACATGCTATACCTGAGCACCTGTTTCAATACTAGCCACAAATACATATCTGCTGAGTGGTAAGTGGACCATCATCCATACAATGAAAACCTCATAAGGCCCCCAACCCAGTAGAGAGATCAGCAGAGTAGTTAGTACTATTGCTAAAAGGTATTTATTCAAACCCTAGATTGAAAAGCTCAGGCATTTGATTTGATATTTATTTTATAACAATGGGGAATTTTGAGGAACAGTGGAAAGAAAGCTAATTCTGTGCATGGGCATCATACAGAAACATACAGGGACCAAGGTCATATGATGATTCTCAAGTGCAAATGCAGAATGAAAGCAGTAAGTATAATATAGATGTTCCTCTGCATTCTCCCTCAGAAAGAAGCCTGAGGTTCTGTCCTTTCCATATCTTTCCTATTTTCAAAGTTTGCCATGTGCTAAAAAACAGATTGTGCTCTTGGCAAGGTGTTTTCCCATGAATTCTCTAATAATGTCCCCACAAAGTTTCTGTAATCCAAAGAAATAAAATATATATATATATATATAACAGGAAAAGCCAGAAAAACCTCACCTTCAGCTTCAGGGCCAAAACATTCAATTTCAGAATTTGTCAGTAAATTAAAGGGGCATGTAAAGAACAACACCATAACAAACAAAAAAGCCTGTTGATTTTTGCCCCCTTTTAATTATTTCTCTCTTTGAAATAAAAACTTCACCTCAGAAATCAGAAACAAATGACCCTGCCCCTCCCCCACCCTTCGCCCCCCCAACCCCAAAACATAAAACTCTCTCCATTTTGCTTTCAGCGCTGAACCTCTTTCCACTGCCCATTGCTACATTTGCCAGATAACCCATTATGGGAGTAAAAACCTCCAAACACTGACAAATAAATCATTCTGAAAGCTGGGGCTTCCCAAGGGTAGCATCAGAGATTATCAGTCAGGCAGAAATGTTAACATCCATTTTCCCATCATTGTAGGCCCTTTGTTAATGTGGCTTTTTTTTTTTTTTCCTTTGCAGAAAAGGCACAATGCCCTGCATTATGGGGACATTTTATGCAAATAGCTGTTAGTCTGTGTGAAACTGCTCTGTATCAGTCACTGCAGGCCAGGCAAATACCCCTTACAGAAAGATTTTTATCTCAGTGCAAAGTCACCTCACATGGCCCTCAGGACTTTAAAGAATTAACTCGTGGGGTCTCTACTCCCAAAGGAAAATGATTCGGTTTTGAGGAAGCTGCACTCTCAGGGGTGGCCCAGGTAAGAGGAGTGTCTGTTCAATCCCAGGAGAGGAACTCTTCCCTGACTCAGCTCCTGAGGCTGGAAAGGGGATCCAATCGGGAGTCAAACATTAGGAATCACAGGATTTCAGAGTTGGGAGTGCCTTCTCATTTTATCCACTCATTTCAATAGGAAAACTGAAACCAGGAAAGTTGATAGGATGTACCTAAGGTCAGAGCCCATTAATAGTGAATAAGGATCAGAATCTAAATTTACTGGGTCAAATATTGCCTGTATCCATTTGTTCTTTCATACACTTCTTAAGTAAGTAATAATAGTAAGATTGGAGCACTGGGCAGTGTTCTGAATGATAGGATTGGCACTCGTAGTCCAAAAAGAAAGACAGGACTAAAAGGATAAATACGAAGGCAGAAAATGGAATAATCTCAATGCTTATCAGAGACTGGCTAAATAAATTGTGGTACATCTATAATGTGGAATAGGAAGCAGTTGTTAAACAATTGTAGGTAGATCTACTATATTGTTTGTTGTGGAAAGAGCGCTAAACTGTACTGCCATGTAAAAAAAAGCAATGTCTATAAGATAGGTATTAATTCAATTACATTAAAAATCATTTTGTCAATGATCTAAATGCATCAATTAAAAAAGATATTATCAGAGAAGATTAAAACATCAACACTCAACTATAAGCATTCTATAAGAAATTCACCTTAAAGGCACATCTAGAAGAAAAGTAAATAGAAGGAGAAAGAAATATATGCTATATTAACCAAGAGAAGATTGGAGTACCTATATTAATTTGAGACAAATTAAACCTCAAACCAAAGAAAGTTAATAGTGGTAAAAAGAATCATTATATAATGATGAAAGGGTCAATTCTCCAAGAAGCTATAATAATCCCTAACGTGTGTGTGTCCAACAACAAAGTGTCAAAATACCTGGGACGAATACTGATAGACCTACAAGGAGAAATAGATGAGCACACTATTATAGTTGGAGATTTCAACATCCCTTTATCAGAAATGGACAGATCCACCACACAGAACATCAATAAGGACACAGTAGAACTCAACAACAGCACCAGTTGGCTGGATGCAATTGACATCTACAGACTACTTCTTCCAGCAACATCAGAATACTCATTGTTCTGAAGCTCATATGGAAAATTCACAAAGATAGACCACATTCTGAGTACAGAAACACATCTCAAAAATTTTGAAACAATATCAAACATACAGTGTCTATTCTGACAACACAATGGAATGAAACCAGAAATCAGTAAGAAAAGAACTGAAAAACACAGACTACTTGAAGTTTAAACAACATGTATCTAAATAACATAGTTCAAAGAAGTAAGCTGAAAAGAAATTTTTAAATATTTTGAACAAAATGGAAATATAATTTACCAGATTTGTAGGATGCACCAAGGCAGTTCTTAGAGTTATTTATAGCATTGAGTGCATATATTAGAAAATAGGAAAGATGTAAAAACAATCATCTAAATTTCACCTTAGGAAACTTGAAAAAGAAAAGCAAATTAAATCCCAAGTAAGCAGAAGAAAAGAAATAAAAAAACAGGAATCAGTGAAATAGAAAACATATCAATAGAGATAATCAATGAAATCAAAATCTGTTTCTTTGAGTAGGTAAATAAAATTCATAGTCTTTAGCCAGAACAGCTAAGAAAAAAGGTGACAAAAGCAGAGATAATATTAATATCAGAAATTAAAGAAGGAACATCACTAAAGATGTTCTGAGAAATAAAAGGATGATAAAAGCACAGATGAACAACTCCATGCTCACAAATTTGACAACCTAGATGAAAGGAACAAATTCCTTGAAAGAAATAATCTGCCAAAGCTCATATAAGAGAAGTTCAAGAATCTCAATAGGTCTATATTTTTAAATTAAATCAAGCATTAGTAGCCTTCCAAAACAGAAAAACCAGGCCAAGATGGATTAATTAGTGAATTCTACCAAACATGTAAAGAATAAATTATCTCAATTCTGTATGATGTCTTTCAGAAGATGGAAACAGATGGAATACATCATAATTCATTCTATAAAGCCAATATCATCAAACTAAGCTAACATAAGAATCTACAGACCAATATATCTTATAAGCAAATATAGATGTAAAAAAATTCTCAACAAAATATTAGCAAATCAAATTCAACAATGTATAAAAAGAATCAGACACCATACCCACGGAACTTAATTTAGATATGTAAGAAAAATTCAACTTTCAAAAATTAATGTAATCCATTCACATCCACATTGAAGAAAAATCATGTTATCTTATTAAAATACACAGAAAAAGCATTTGACGAAGCACAATTCCCATTCATGATACAAGCTCTCCAAGAAACTATAAATATAGGGAAAATTCAATTTAATAAAGAGTATCTACAAAAAAAGAAAACTACAGCTAATATCATACTTAGTGATGAGAAACTAGAAGCTACTAAGATCAAGAAAAAAAATAAGGATATCTCCTTTCACCACTCCTTTTCAACATTTTGTTGGAAGGCCTTGCTAATGCATTAAGGGGAGGGGAGTATACCGATTGGGAAGGAATAAATAAAACTGTCTTTGCAGCGGGCACAATTGTCAACATGGAAAACTGGAAAGAGTTGACCCTTCCCCCTTTAAAGAAAAACGCTCCTAGAACTAAAAAGCAATTGTAGCAAGATTGCAGGATACATGGTTATTATACAAAAGTCAGTTGCTCTCCTATATACTAACAATGCACTAGGGGGATTTGAAATTAAAACAATATCATTCACACGAGCACCTCCAAAAATGAAATGGTTAGGCATAAATCTAACAAAATATGTGTAAGACCTTTATGAGAAAAACTACAAAATTCTGTTGAAAAAAATAAGAAATAAATAGAAAGATATTCCATGTTCATGGACAGAAAGATTCTAATGTAAGATGTCAATTCTTCACAACTTGATTTGTAGATTCAATGCAGTCCCGATCAAAATTCCAGCAAGTTGTTTTGTAGATATCAGCAAACTGATTCAAAAGTTTATATGAAGAGAGAAGAACCCCAAAATAGCCAAAACAATATTAAAGGAGAACAGTTTGAGGACTGCCACTGCTTAACTTCAAGACTTACTTTAAAGCCAGCAATCAAAACAATGTGGTATTGGCAAAAGAAGAAGAAGAAGAAGGAGGAGAAGGAGAAGGAGAAGGAGAAGGAGAAGGAGAAGGAGAAGGAGGAAAGAAGGAAAGAAAAAGAAAGAAAGAAAAATAGACCAATGAAACTGAACAGAGATCCCAGAAATATACATGTGTCAGTTTAGTCAACTGATCTTTGACAAAGGAGCAAAGGCAATACAATGGAGAAAAAGGTAAACATTTTAACAAATGGTGCTGTAACAACTCAATATCCACATGTAAAAAATAAAAAAGAAGAACCTGGATGCAAGCTTTACATCATCCAAAAATATTGATGAAGGATTGGACATAGACCTAAATATAAAATGCAGAACTTTGATAAAAATTTAGATAACATTAGGTTGATCACTTTTAGATATAACACCAAAGACATCAGTCATGAAAGAAAGGGTTAGATTTCATTACATTTGAAATTTTCTGCTACATCAAAAACATTAACAAAAGAATGGGAGCATAGGTCACAGACTGGGGGAGAATATTTGCAAAAAAACACATCTGGTAAAGGATGTGTTTCATCCTTCAAAATATTCAAAGAACAAAAAGCTTAATAAAAAAGCTCAGCTAAATTTAAAAAATGGGTCAAAGACCTAAAGAGATACCTTGCCAAATAAGAATTATGAATAGCAAATAAGAATAAGAAAGGATGTTCCACATCATGGATCATGGGGAAAATGCAAATTAAAACAAGAGTAAAATACAATTCACAACTATTAGAATAAAGAAAATCCAGAACGTGGACAACAACAAATAAGACAAGAATGTAGAGCAACAGGGACTTTCATTTATTGCTGGTCAGAATGCAAAATGTTACAGCCGCTTCAGAGGGTAGTTTGGCAGTTTCTTACAGAACTAAACATACTCCTACAATGCAATCTAACAATCTCACTCCTTGCTATTTACTCAGGGAAGTTGCAAATTTATGCCTGAAAAAACTAGCACATGGATGTTTATAGCAGCTTTATTCATACTTGCAAAACTCAGGAACAACCACTATGTCCTTCAGCAGCTCAACGGATAAATTAGCCAGGACAGCCAGATAATTCAAGAAGAATAAAGGGCATATCATGCCATGAAAATACATAGAGAAGACTTAATTATATATTAATAAGTGAAAAAAGTCAATCTGAAAAGACAACATGCTGTATAATCCAACATGCGGCATGGAAATGGTATAACTGTGAAGACAGTAAAATGATTAGTTGCTTCCAGGGTTTAGAAAGGAGGGAGATTGAATAGGCAGAACACAGTGGATTTTTAGGGTAGAGAAAATGCTCTTTAGAATACTACAATGGTGGAAATATGTCATTACTCATTTTTCTAAACCCATATAAAGTTCAACACCAAGAGCTGACCCTAACAGGAAGTGGACTTTGGGCAACTTCAATAAATCAATATAGGTTGATTTATACAATTTTACCAATTTTATAAATGTCTCACTCTGGCTGTAGATTTTGATAATGGGGGAGGCTATGCATGTGTAGGGATGGAGGGCAGATGCAATATTTCTGTACCTTTCTCTTAATTTTTCTGTGAACCTAAAACTGTTCTTTTAAAAAAATCAAATCCTTAAAAACAGAAAAAGTAAGGCCTACATTTCTCAAGTATAAAATAAACAGTTTGGATTTGATTAATAGTTTTCAAATCTATTCTTTAAATGTTGGAAATAGTATTTAGTAGAGTGACCATTTTTAATGTGGAACTTATGCACGCTTCAAAGTACTGAAATGTCATGTGGCACGAAGTACCTTCACATTGTAATGCAGTCAGCATCATCTCCCTCTAGAACTTATTTCACCTTCCATAACTGAAACCATACCCACTAAGCACTGATTTCCCACTTCCTTTCCTCCTAACTTTGCCAACCATTATCTACCTTTGGACTCTGTGAATTTGACCTGTTCCACATTTCATATAAATGGGATTGTACACTGCTCATCTTTCTGCATGGCTTTTTTCACTTAGCATAATGTCTTCACAATGCTCGTCCAGTTGTAGCATGTGTCAGAATTTTCTTTCTTTTTAAGGGTGAGTCATATTCCATTATATGTATACACAACGTTTTGTTTAGCCATTCAGCCTTCATGGAAGGTGTTGCTACTTCTTGACTATTGTGAACATTGCTGCTGTGAACGTTAGTGCAACAAATACCGCTCCAAGTCCCTGCTTTCTGGTTTTATATACAGAATTCTTCTGGCTATATACACAGAAGTAGAATTAGAATTACTATACCATATGGTAATTCTCTTTAATTTTTTGCAGAAACACCATTGCTTTCCATAGGGTCTACACTCTTGTACACATAATAGTACCCAGGAGTTCCAGTTGTTCTACATCCTTGCCGACACTGTTTTCTGAGTTGTTTGTTGTTGTTTAACAGTAGCCATCCCATCTATTTTGATTTGAACTTCCCTGATAATTAATGATGTTGAGCATCTTTTCATGTGGACATTGGTCATCTCTATCCTTGGAGAAATGCCAATTCAGGTCTTTCACCCATACTTCAATTGGGTGGTTTCTGAGTTGTTGGGTCCCAAACATTCTAAAGCTGTGTAAATGCTTGCTCTCCGTGTAACTGTATACCAGAGCCCACTGTGCAAGAGGAGAAGGCAGCACTGCTCAGGCTGAACTGCATTCAGGCATCAGGCCTGGAGCCATTTTCAAGGACTTCTTGTCCCCACTCTTTCCCTTCTGCTCCTTCTGCACCTTCCCCCAGCAACAGAGAGACCTCTGGAACACCTCCAAGGAAACTTGAGGGAATCACAAAACTGAGCATGTTGGGGAAACTGCTGGACTAGATAACCTCTGGGTTATTTCCCATCTAACAGATTGTTTTTATGTGGAAAATACCAGATTTTGATTGTGTAAAGGAGAAGCTATTTAAAGTAAAGGAACTTTCATCAGTACTTATTTTCAGAAGGCACACTACCATTGTTAGAGCTAGTCAGCCATGAATGGGTGAGCAGGCAAAAGACAATGAAGGGGGACTGAAAACCAGAGAGTCTTATCTAACAGATAAGCACCTGGAAGATGGGAGTTTGGTGTGTCAAAACCTCCCCCATACAAAATTGCACCCCTTAAGCAAAACTATTTTTCAAGATCATGTCACACCCTCTGGACCCTTCCTTATTGCCAAAATCATCACAAGCCCCAATCACCCTGGCAACAAAAAACATCAAGACCCTTACACTGAAGGCTACTCAAAGGGTAATAAACCAATTAAGGGGGCAGGCAATTGAGGCAAAAACGGGGGTAGTGGGGGGGGCCTCAATTTTCTTAAAAATCTCCAACTGGGAGCACCAACTCGCTTCTTCTCTTGGAAGTAGTCCATACAGTTCCTAGGCTCACAGTCAAAAGTCAAAAGGTGGAGCTGGGCAGGACTCTCTGGAAACTTCCCTGGGAACCCCAATCAAACTGGAGGGTAGGAGACTGTGTGCCATTCCTCTCCTCTCTGAGGGGACCCACTGTCTCCATTGAGAGTGCTCCTTTTCCCCTTTCCTATCCCTTCTCAAAAAAGTCGCACCTGTTACTATGAGTGACATGTCTGAAATCTCTCCAGCATGATTGCAAGAATTGGGCTTTGAAGAATGGACCTCCGAGGCTACCTCAGTGGCAGGCCTCTGCACTGTCACACCATGGTGTTCACTTTCTTCTGTGAAGACTCTTTGATTTAACACATAAGTCACATTTATGCACCATTCTTCTGAAACACTGTAAGAATTTTCTGATTGATGGATTAATAGATTCTTGTAGTAAATCTCAACTCTTAATCATATCTTTTGATGTACATAGTGACAAGGTAAGTCTGTCTGCAAAGTGTTTTAAAAAACAAAGCTAACAGAAATATCTCCATAGTGTGTTGATTACAAAATTTCCCTTAACTTATTCTCCCCCTCCAGTATCTGGTCCCCACTTTGCAATGTGACTTTTTGCACCCCATCAAGACGTGGAGTCTAGTTTTCCATTTCTTGAGTATGGGTTGACCTTGTGATTCACTTCTATCAATAGAATGAGATGGTAATGGTGGTGTTCCAGTTCTGAAACCCAAACACACTTCTGTTCCCGTTCTTGGAATCCTGTTTAGCCACATTGAAAACAAGCCTGGACTGGCTTGTCTGATAATGAAGAATAAATGCTTCCATTATCTCATTGTCCCAACTGACAGCCAGCCAACAGCCATGCATGTCACTGAAGCCATCTTAGCCAACCCAGCTTCCAGGCACCTTACCCACTGACCACAGGTAGATGAGCAAATTTCACACAAATCTGCAAAACTCTCCAATATACTTGAGGATCAAATAGACCCATAAATATCAATGTACGTTTATCATTTCAGGTCATTGAGATTTTGGGTGGTTTGTCACATAGTGATATTTATATTATCATTAGTTATTTCTTACAAAAAATAATTGTAGAGAAAGTTGTTCTGAGAAGCAATTGTATCCTGCACAATTTAAATCCATCTCTCAGTACCTTATTCTTCAACAGGTACTTCATCTCATTATCAAACGATAAACACTACAATGTGAATTTAAGGACATTTGCATGAACCACAAAAGGGCCTGGAAAGAATGTCTCATTTCAAAATACTCAAAGATGGATGTAAACAAGTATATGGCTCCACCGAAGAAGTATTTCCTTGAGAAGTTTGATCCCTTCCCCTACGTGCTTAAGTCTGATAAACCACACTTCTATATGGTATTCACAAGTTTTACCAGCAGTGTTTCACAAATTCCTTTTCTAAAATTGTTTTAGGGAGCAAATACTACTGTTTCTATTTGGCTACAGAGTTAAAAACAACAACAAAAGCAAACAGAATTATAGCTCATGGCCTTTCCAAATCAGAAAGCAGAGATCTTCCCTTGATTAAGTTTCAGCATTCCCAGTTATGTGCTAACCCTGCAAACGCACATGAGGACATGTACCCTCTGTGGAGGTGACAAGAGGTCAGTCCTTTCTGTGCCACTAGTCTGGTACTGCACCCTGAAGTCACTCCCATGGTTAATTACAAGCCAACACTTCCCAATGTCAGATGGTCACCACGGCTCAGCTTTCTGACACCAGTCTTCCCCAAGGCTAAGCAGTCTTCCTGTTGAGAAAGTTAAACTGGAAGAAAGAGGGACTAATTTATGCAAATAATGCAAATAGTTACAACATAAAATAGATTGTTTCTGCCAGATAACATGATCATGGGGGAGGAATTTAGTGCATTCACACTGCACAGAATGAGTTCCCCAGCTTCTCAAGTGTGGTGGCTGTGTACCTATACCACCACCTAGGTGTAAATTTGCCGCAGTAATTTGTTCCTTTACCTTAAAAAGTAAATAGGCACTATTCAATCTAACCTCCAAGTTGAATAAGTAAATCCAAAAACAAAGCATCGGTGTCCGCAATTCACCAGGCCTCCAGAAAGGTTAGGATCAAGACAGCTGTAACCTAAGAGAAAGCAGAATGAAAAAGAAGTTTTTGAAATGAGGAGTTTAAACAAGTGTAAGAGTTTGATCACACTGACAATATCACAGGAGATGGGAGGGGAGGGCACTGAAAAGGTGCAGCCTGTGTGTGTGTGTGAACTTTATAAACTCACTTCCAATAGAGAACAACAGTAACCAAAGACAAATGGTAATGACTTTTGAAATGAACAGAAATTGAATAAGTAGAGATAGTAGGTATGTTTATAGGCAATTTAGGTAGGAGAGATAAGAAATGCAGTGGTATCTTCAGGGGCATGATGGAAAGGACTCTTTGAGTTAGCAGGGTAATGAATTACAGGAGCATGACTAATCCAGAGCAGCTATCAGACAGAGAGATTGAACCACCAGAGAGAAAAGGGGGCAAAGCAGGCAGAGGAGACAGGATTAAGAATGTGTTTAAGATATAGCAGCTTAAAAGGCATAACTCGGGTATTTCAACATATAACTTTATCTCCTTGGAAGCTAATTTAGCTCATCGGCCTCCATTTCAACTCAGTGCCTCTGTCCTTTTTGGTTTGAAGTAGGATCAACTCAGAATTTAAACTCAGGCAATTCAACAGTAAAGATTCTCCTCCTCCCTCTCCTCTCTTTTGCAGGAGGGATCTGAGTTTCCTGGAGATTTATATGCTGTCTGGGCGCCTTGGCTCTTTCCACAGAGTAGCCAGATCCACCTGGTCTTGGGCATCCTCTTGCTGTGGCATACCTGCAGACGTTCATGATTCCGCCACAGTTTTTGTTCTTTGTTCCAATCCCTTACGTATAATCTTGCTTTCCATGGTTTTAGTTACCCACAGTCAAGAATGATCTGAAAAATTTGGTAGAAAATTCCAGAAAT
Source organism: Glaucomys volans (assembly GCA_020662805.1). Lineage (NCBI taxonomy): Eukaryota > Metazoa > Chordata > Mammalia > Rodentia > Sciuridae > Glaucomys > Glaucomys volans. The sequence goes on from JAJEJO010004019.1 coordinate 124,686, forward strand.
AAGCAATTCATAAGTTTTAAATTGCATACTGTCCTGAGTAGTATGAGGAAATCTCACACCACTGTGCTCTGTACCACCGCAATATGAATTATCTTGTTGCACAGTGTATCCACGCTGTATACACTACCCACCCTTTAGTCACTTAGTTGCTGTCTTAGTTATCAGATTGACTGTTACAATATCACAGTGCATATATTCAAGGAACCCTTATTTTACTTAACAATGTCCCCAAAAAGCAAGAATAGTGATGCTGGAAATTCAGATGTTCCTATAAAGTGCCTCTTTTAAGTGAACAGGTAAAAGTTTTCAAAAAAGAAAGGAAAAAATTATATGCTGAAGTTGCTGAGATCTATGGTGAGAATGAATCTCATATCTGTGAAATTGCGAAGAAGAAAAAGTAAATTCGTGTTAGTTTTGCTCTTTATTTCAAACCGCAAAAGTCACAGACACAGTGCATGATAAACACTTAGTTAAGATGGAAAAGGCATTAAATTTGTGTATTTATAGAGGAAAAATATAGTAATGGCAGGTTTGATGTGTTTCCTGATTTCAGGCTGTCTTAGAATGTACCCCCCTTGAATAAGGGAAACATTCTGCATTCTCCTCGACCTGACCACACTCTGGGACTTCTATGCTCAGCTGTATCCTGGGAGGCAGGGTGACCTCATCTGCCCCGCATCATGCTGTGGACCAGTTCTCAGGTCCACCCACCTACCTGCTTACCATCCCCTAGTCATTGCCCAACCATTGAACACACATCCACAGAACTTCTCTAGAAGGGTTCTGGAGTCCCCAGCTAAATCCTTGTAAACCAAGCAATGGTTCCTTCCATCTGGAATCCCTTTTTTGGGCTCCTGTTGCTCCCCTAAGAGCCAAAGGGTATGGAAAACTCCTTTTCAGGCAACCTCTAGCTGTAAAACTCCAGCTGTTTCTTTCATCTTCCCTGTTGGTCAACTGCATGAACTTCCAGGGCAATTCCCAGTGAGAAAGATGTTGCTCTTTGAATTTAAGGAAAGAATACTCATAGGTGTAATGTTTTTATCATTTAAAAATATTAAAAATTACTAACTGTGAATTTCATTTTAAAAAATCTATTACAGAAAGAACTAAATAAACTAGACTAGAAGTAAGCATTAGTTAAAAAAAAAAATCAGTGCCTCCTACCAATTCCCATGATCTTCTATCAAATCCCATTCTTTTTCCCACAAGGATCCTTCCTCTTCTAGAAAGTCATTTCTCTGTTGGTGTCCCATCCATATCAACAAAACTATCAGGAAATATAAAGGGTCTGAGATAAAATTCTACTTGCTAGTTAAGCAGATTAATCTACCGCATTTTCACAAATGTCAACAGAAGCTATGAGACTTCTGGGCAGAGATAAGGAACTTTATTACGGCAACAGCTGTAGCTAGAGCATCAGCATTTTCTTGTACTGATTCTCCAAATCTCAAATCCCAGGAGAAACATGAAGAGACCAGATATCTCTTTCATATGCAGTGGACTGAGTTACAGGAGAGAAACTTTGAGCTTCAAGAATTTGGATCTTATATAATTGGAATAAAGCACATCTGCCCCTTGTTCTGTAAGGAGACAGACATCCTCCCATATAAATGTGCTTGAAAAAAAATTCCAGAAAAAAATGAAATCATCACCTGTGCTTGTAAGCTTTACAGAAATGCAAAAAGCCCACTGAGAACTGTCTCCCCACAGAGTAGATAGATCTTTTTTTCTAGTCTTCAGTGATCTGCAGAATTTTTACATTGTTTTGCCATTTCATTGAGAAAGTGGAGCAGAAAAAGTGTGTGTGCGTGTGTGTGTGTGTGTGTGTGTGTATAGAAAGTAATCGTTGTCCCTGAAATTTGCATGTACTTTGTTATAATAAGCATATTCTACTCTCAGAACAGACAAAAATTAATTTGGGAGGTGGTAACCAGGGATTGAACTCAGGGGCACTCGACCACTGAGCCACTTCCCCACCCCTATTTTGTATTTTATTTAGAGAAAGGGTCTCCTGAGTTACTTAGCCTCTTGCTTTTGCTGAAGCTGGCTTTGAACTTGCGATCCTCCTGCCTCTTTTCCTTGTATCTATGATAGAATTTAACATGTAGCACAAGTTTTACCATTTGTTTCATTCTGAATACTCATGGTAACAGTGAAGATAGTTGACCCTATGGAGCATCACCCTTGTGTATTACTATGGAAGAGCACAGAGTTGAAAGAAGCTGCCCTTGATTTAGAAATGTCTTATAAAAACATAGCCTTGTCTCAGTCGTGCTGCAGGGAACTAACCTGACAGATGTCCTCATTTCAATCAGAATGCAGCAGGAGGAAAAATTTTCCCTATAGCAGAAGAGAGACATTGATCTGTGGAAACAATCCCCAGGAAGAATCAAATTTCTGATTTGATCAAGTGGTGCTTTCAAAGGAGACACTCCACCCTCTATTTCTAGCCTGGCAAAACCTTGGTTTGATTTGAAGAGCAAAGGTAGCTACCTTTCCATCATTGCTTTTAAATCATCTTCAATGACTTCTCTTCTGATATCTTGAAATGCTAGTTTTTATAAGTTTCATATCTCACCTTTGTTCATAAGACCATGGAATCTATTATCGAGGGAATCTGTTACCTGATATAGATTGTTAACATAGTAATGTAGTTGTTCCCCTGAACAAGAGATCCATCTATTCAGATACTAGTCACTGTTGTGCCCAAGTCGTGAATCCCCAAAGATCACCAGAGAGCCCTTTCTGATGCAAAAGCAAGAGGGCCTTATGGCAAGCTCGATCTCAGACTCTCAGCATTCACTGAAGTAGCAGGTTCTGGCTGAGAGCCAGAGTCTCAATTCAGCAGGATTTTTATGAGCTCCACAGTACAGCGGGAAATTTGAACAAAGCAAGGTCCACGATTGGCTGATGTTTCAACATATACGGTTTGGCATGTTTCCATTGGCTTCGGGTACCCAGGTCTTAACATATTGACACATTTGGTTTGGAATGTTAGGCATTGGCTTGTCACCTCCCAAATGGTTGTTTGCCAAAGGTCAGTCCTAATTTTGACTTATGTGGTCAGGGCTGCTGTTCGGCTCCCTTTTCAGTCACCAGTTCCAGTGATCTACCAATGCTTAGGTTGGTGCTATGGTCTCAATGTTATTAACGTCGCAAACTTAATGAATTCAAACCTAATCCCCATTAGTTGAGAGCCTTTGGGGTAGTGACTAGTGACTTTATAAAAGAGGCTCTGGGAGCTTATTAACCCTTCTACCATGTAAGGTTGCAACAAAACTGCCCTTACCAGATACGAATCTGTCAGGATCTTGATCTTGGACTTCCTAGCCTCCAGAACTGTGAGAAATTTCTGTTGTTTATAAGTCTCACAATTTATGGCATTGTTATATCTGCCCATATGGACTATGACATCTGGTTTTATGATTTGCTAAAGATTGTGTCATATAACCATCTCTAGATAAAAGAAATTAACTTTTCATGCATACACTTTGACCCTTCGCAAATATTTATTAAATGAATGAGTGAGTGAATATGTTAGATAAGAAATAAGGGACCTAAGCTGGCAGAGGTTAATGATAATATGCTTTTATTTTTTATACGTTATAATTTGAAATGAACTTTGTACACGTAAATATGCTTCACTATTAATACAGATCTTTCCTTCCACACTGGTGATGAATTAATATTTTGTGATTTGTAGTTACCCACTTATCTGCCTTTCTTTTAAAGTGAAAGGCATATCCTAGTCAATCAAGAAAAGAAACTTCTACTTCCAAGTTTTTTCCTTCCCAGGGCCTACCTCATTGCTCTCTTCTTACACATACTATAATTCAATGAAGGACTGAATAGTCTGGTTATGAAGTAAAGGGCAATTAACCATGCCATGGGGTGACTGAAATGATGAGCTCATGTGCATGACACCGTACTAATTCAGAGAAGGGATGATAAACCTTTGCATTTATATGAGTGAAGAAGATGCTAAGCCTTTTATGAGCCTGCCTTAGGAAAAGGCTTCCATAGCTAAACAGGGAAATATTCTTGTTATTCACAACCCAATTTTTGAGATTTATACTCAGTTATCATTTGTAATAAAAATCTTGAGCTATCACTGAAGTCACCTGTTTCCTAAATGTATATATCACGCATGGACAGAAGACAGAAAGAGAGAGAAGGATGTCACTGAAATGAAGCATGCATGCCATGTCTGCATCTCCTCAAAGTCTGTGTCTCTTTTGACCAAAATTAATTTCAGGAAGTATTAATTCCCTATAGTTAGCTAAAAGGATTCTTGGAATGTCCTGACTAAACATGAATCCATTCCCTGTCTAATTTCCTTCAAGACAAGACAATACAAGATTACATTACACTGCTTGCTCCAGTCTTGAGTTCCTCCTATCTAAAAATAAAAAAAGTATATTTAACATGAAAGAAATCCTAAGCCTTTAAAGAAACCTTCGTTTTACTTGTCACATGAAACTCTGGTGTGTGTACACACTGCTATATTTGTCCTCACTTTGTCATGGTTTTAGGTGCTTCTGGGCATACCAAAGAGACATCTTGCTTAAATTACCGAGGTTCTGAGCTTTCAGGAGACGCTGGATTAGGATCCAGGCGCCTCTGCCAGACCTTTCCTTCTCTCCCTGGTCAAAAGCTCCAGACAAGCTGGCAACTCCTAATGAATTTCAAGTATTTGAGAGACTAATTTGGGTTATGCATCACTTCCTCACTTACTATTTTGTCACTGAAGCCTTAATATTGAGGTATGATTTATTTTACTGTAATTTTCTGTATTCTATATATAGAAACTTATTTATGTTTCTACTTATTTTTCTGAATTACCATATATTAATGGACTCTCAATTCAATTAATTTATATCTCATTTTAGAAAGCAAGTGAGTAAATGCATCAAAAGTCTTAAAATATCCAGAGATATTTCTCCCAGTAAATGGATAACTGGGTATTTTCCTAAACAAAGGGTCCTAAATATCCAAAACATTATTTTAGCACTATATATTTTTTTTTTTACAAAGGACTGAAATGTTTAATCAGAGGATGCTTAGTTTCAAACAAACATGATTACAGTTACATGGTTTTGTTATATTTGCTGTTATATTAGCTAAAATATTGGTTGCAAAATTATATTCTCTATATAATCACAGTGTATACAGTATAAACCCTGGGCTGGCACATACTAAGCATTATATAAATATTGGTTAAATGAATAAATGAATGGATCACATCATGTTTAAAGAAAGAAACCTGTGTAGAAAAAGAGGCTGAAACAAAATTTATGTATTGGCATGGTTATCCCTGGCTAATGAAGCCAAGCATGCTTTTAATAACAGGGAAAACAAAATTACTTTATTCTGGAAAAGAAATAAGTTCAGAAGCATATTCTGGAGAGTTTAACATATAAGAGAAATTCTACTATATAGTTAGGCTTTCATTGCTTGGTAATTTTTCACAAATATGGTCTGGAAGGTTAAAGTTTTGCACCAAAAGCAGTATCTCAGATACTAGCTGAGAAATGTCAGGCATGGTGAAAGTAAACTTAGTTATGAATTTATATACCATCATTATTTATCCTGTTTTGAGTACCTAATTTACATTAGATGCCAAGGTAAAGATTATCCCATTTAAATTTTTACTTTATTCATTTCTTTAATAAATTACAAAGCACCTCCTAAATATAAGACACTGTTTTAAACACAGAAATATAAGAAAAATATAATAAAGAGTTGTTACTACAAAAGAAACTCTAAGAAAACTTGACCTTAATCAAATAATTACTGTCTTAGTCCACTTTGTATTGCTAATAACATAATACCATAGACTGGGTCAGTGATAAAGGAAAGAGGTTTGTTTCTGTTCATGATTCTGAGTCCAAGGTCCAGGACCACATCTGGTGATGGCCTTCTTGCTGGCAGAATCCTAAGGCAGCACAGGGCATGACTTGGCGAGAGACGAACAGACTTTTACAGCAGACCCACTCTGAAGGTAATTCATTAGTCTATTAATTGCATGAACCGTGAGGACAGAGTTCTAAATACCTCTTGAGTATTCCACATGGTCCCACCTCTTAATATCACATATTGAGAACTGAGTTTCAGCAGGAGTGTTGGAGGAACAAACCATATTCATACCATAGCAGGGACAGTAGTGTTGTGGGTACTGAAGGATACCTTCGTGGGCACAAAGGAGGGACGGGTAATTATATCTGGGTCAGGGTGAGGGTCAATGCTTCAGCTGAAACTGTAGGACAAAACCAAGGGCCCCTGAGCCTGGGCCAACAGGATGGAGGGGAGAAAGCAAGCCTGGACCCAGGCCAAGGTGACCAGTGGAGAGTCTATCTCCCTCTCCAGAAACCACTGCTCAGGAAATGGGTCATCCAGGTTTCCAGAAGTCTCCAAATGCAGATACTCTAGACACTTTCCATTTTCTAATATGCATATTTTTGTATTTTTATATGCTCATTTTACAAAATTTTTTTAAAAGTGCTTTTTTACAATTCTTTCTTCAGTCCTAGTAATCTTCTAAATTTAATGCTATTCTTAAGTGGTTAAAAACACTTTTTCCTTTTTTTAAGAATAAAAATGGTCATGGAAACCTGTTTCCATAATGATAGAAACTTTGACTTTAGGTCTTGTTAACAGATCCCCATTAGATATTTAATCCTTTTAGTTTCTTTGAGTTAAGGAGCTAGAAGAAAAATGAATGAGGGGAGTTCTTCAGATTCTGTCATAACCTTGAAAGAAAGTAGACTGCTATAACTTTTTGAGACCGAAGACTACCAATAAATCTTGCATTGATCACAAATTTAAGTTTGTTTATTGCTGATGAGAATAATACTACCTAAATTTTTTTTGAGAACCATCCACACGCCAAGCACTCTTGAAAGTTCTTCCATAGACTGCTTTCATTAACCATTAAACCAATGCTGCTAGGCAGGAAAACCTTCTAATCCTTATTTTACCAATGGCTAATTGTGAAAACTCCATTCACATTAACTCTTTAAACTAGTTGCTTGATACCTTTAGCAAATAAAAATCAGACGTTCTGTAACGGGTGAAGTAATTCCTAAGAGATGATTTACTTGCCAGTTGACTGGGTTCTCGTGTTTAGACATAACGGAGTCTCCTAAGTTATCGGAATCACTAACTCAAGTACAATCACTTAGCAAATATAACTTACCTTAGACTTGGGACAAATTGATTGCCCCTTTTATATATTTATAAAATTAAATATTCTGCCTCCAAATTTGCAATAATAAAAAATTCTTACAATGATTCATCTTAAAAGAAAGTAACTTGAATATAACTAAGTGAAATAGGAACCTTCCAGAGAGGTTTTCATCACTTAGATTTGCCTGGATTCTACCTTTGGAGCAGTCAGTTACTAACTCTGGGTTCTTCTCAGGAAATTCCAAGTACCTAAATTCAGGGATACCTTCCTTCCTATTAATTTGATTACAATGGTTTCCAGGAATGATAAACAAACTCTTGAGTTTAGCGGAGTAAGCCGCTATCATATGGTCAATCATGATGCCCACCATTTTTCCGCCTCCACAGATAATGGTATCTAAATCATGTATTTCTCTCAGATGGATCTTAATAGTCCTAGCAGAATGGAATTTTTAAGGAATAGGATTCTTTTACCTTTGGTTTATTATAAACTGTTGAGACCTCCTCCAGTTCTTCCTATAGGTAGATGAAAAAAGATCAATCAGTTCATGCATGGCCTGTGGAGGAGAGAGACAGCCACACATCATCTCTCTCATGACAAGAGAACAGAATGACAGCTCCATGATGCAGGCAGATAGCTGAGGCAAGTCTGGTCCCACATTGAGCTGTGTGGGCTTCAGGGGCTTCAGAAATGATATTTCTACCATCAAGGAGTTTATGAGACTTCCATGGCTTGAGAGAGTTTGAGTCAGCTTCCTAGCCACACAGGAAGGGACAATAGGATCAAACTCACTGTCCAGTTACTGACATAAATTCTGGAGCGCCCACAGGAGGTTGATTTGAGCAAGGAAATGACTAAACTCCCTCCAGGAAGTGAAAAAAAGTAGTTAGCACTTATTGAGAGCTTATCTTAAGCCATCTATAATTTTGACCTTATAAATTTTGAATTTAAATCCCCTTCTCAGTAAACCTATAAGAGAGGTACTATTGTTATTTCCATCCTATAAAGGAGTCTATCAAGCCCCAGAGACATTAATTTCCACATCTAAAGTGACTTGGTCTCCTGAATTTGCTCTCTTAACTTTTCTGCGGCTCACAATAGTAAGGGTAACGAGTACCTAATGTGATTAAACGAATACCATCATAAAGTAGCTTATATAGTCTCTCCCTATATATTAAATAAAAGAATGTTCTAATATAATCAGAAAAGTTATCTCTTTTTCTGACATTCCTAATAATGGAATTTGAATTATGATCAAACTACTAACAATACTTTAAAGTATCCAGAAGAAAAAGTCAAGGACAGAGGTGTGATTTACTTTTTCCCTGGAGAGTCAAGGTAGTCTGACAAAACTAAACTATTCCAAACCACAAGTCGAGATGTCTGACAAGCTCTTCCTGGCTCCTCGAAAATGCAATCTTGGCAGCACATGTTCACAGGATATCAATTCAAACACATAAATAGAAGGACATGGATTATCACAAAGAGGAGAGCCCTGAACTCAAATATTTCCTATGTATGTCTAAAATAACCCCAAAAAGTTATGATTACTCTGAAACCGTTTGCACCGTGGACTCTTAGTTTCTCTGTAAAGCAAATAGCAAGGGACCCAGTGAGGTGTTGGAGTCAGGAAGCTGTTTTCAAGAGGGGACATTAAAAGTTTCTGAACTGTAAAAGAGAACCAGCCATGGGGGAGGGAGGGCGGCAGGAGCATTTCTGGAAGAAGGTGAAGTTAATTCAAATGACTGACTGAAGGTGAAAGAGGCTCCAGAGTTAAAAACTTACAATAACTTGTGTAACGGGAAGTTAGTGTTTGAGAAAGGACTAGAAGAGATGAGGCAGAGGTGGGCTGGGGAGGAATTGACCACTGGGGCGACAGGAAACAAAGACGGGCTTTTGGTAAATGTTAAGTGTATCTACTATTTTCTAGGCTTGGTTTAAACATTCATGAAATAATGTTTGTAAAGTACATTTGCAGCCTTTAAAAATGAGTACTAAGGAAATACCAAGGCGTTTATATCTCCTCTGCCTGCTGGAAATGCAAGGCACCATACCTACTGTCTTCAGGAAAGAAACTCAAGGATTGTCTTTCAGTTGTGAAGGGCTCGCAGACATTGCCTCATGGCTAATCCCATGAAACCGAAACCACAGGTCAAAAGGATACATGCTTGGAATGTCCAATGTCCACATGTTTTTAAGCAGCTTTAGTGGAATCATACTTTCAGATAAACTTCGGCTCATAAGTTCCTGCAAAGTGACAAAGCCATCACCTGACTATAAATTAGTTCCTCTGCACCATTCCCTGTCTACCCAGGTAAACAACTAACAGGGGTGTACAGAACTTTTTCAGCTATTGACTTCCCAGGTAGGCAACACCTGAATAACATTCATGATCCATGGAGTCAGTAAGCAGGTTAAGCTGTAGCAGGTACTAAGTGCTTGAGGGGTGTGGAAAAATCCACTGTTGGGGAGGAACAGAAGAACCCAATTTCTGGACCCAATAGGCCAAGCTGCAACATTCCTGGGTAATCATTACTGTGCTAAAAATGCACACAATTGGCATAAATAAGTTTTCATCTCTTCTTATCTTTTTTTAGCCTAAGGAAAAGGATGGATGATTAACATTACCTCTTTCTAGAACTTATCATTCTTATGCCGTTTCACCCATTCAGCAGATTTTCTTGAGCTTCTCCTTTGTTCTGAGCATTATGCTGGGCACCAGAAAAGTGAAATTACTTGCACTTGTACTGCTCAGAGTAAGAGGGGAGAGGTAAACAAACAACAAACAAACAAACAAAAAACAAAAAAAACAATTCAGAGCCAGGGGTAACAGATTCATTGGAATACATATTATTTAAAACCATGAGATATATGTTGTCCCCAGAACCAGGGTCAGGATAAAAACTAAACAGGAATTCCCAGCTGCAAATTCTTACTAAGCAATCCCTTTTACCCAGGACAACAGTCAATCTTTAATAGGAAAAACAGGAAGCATCTTATTCAAAATCCTGGGCAAAGGATGCAGCCTGAATATTCATTAGGCTGGGGGTGGAGAGGAGCAGGAGTGAGAAAATAGCAGGAAGCCAGGAACACCCATCGCATGGGAATTTCTCCAGCCCTAGAGACGTGTTTCCTAGACAGCTTCACGGAAGAGGGACGTAGAAACCTTCCTATTGTGAAACTGAATATGACAGTGATAACCAGTTTAGAAAATCAACTCTTCTTTAGTTCCTAATAATTGTCAGTTCACAGGCTCTATGTACATTTTTAACATTAATGCAGGTGAGAATAAAAGTCTGATTGCATTCTGTGCTGTCACCTACAGTCAGGTTAAAGGAACACAGAGGCCATATGAAACCCTAATTATGATGTAGTCAGCTGGAGAAGCTAATAAAGAAAAGCATGCTCTCTGCTCTTTTTGTTGCTGTTACAAAGCCATTGTCAATGGCCTGCCCTGCTACTATCATTGGGCTGGGCTGAATGGTTGGTGAACAGGTGAGTCTAGGATCAGACTGTCAGAGAGGGGATCATATATATTCAGTAGTGATACAAACACACAGTTGAACTGGCTCTAGAAGAATGAGGGCCCGTCTTTTTCTCTTTATTTCTCTGAAAAAGAAAGGAAGAAATGCCTATCAGCTGTATAATTAGCCATCAGATGTCTTGCTGAATTAAGACATTATCCCTGAAGATGGCTCTTCAAAGGGATAGTTGGGAAATTTTAAAGGTGACCTAAAAAAAAAAAAAAAAAAGATTTTATTATAAGAACTGAAACATACTTGCTGGCAATATTTAGGTAGAAGTTCAATGTGTTTGGCTGTGCTACATAAAGGAAATCAATGTTCTCAATTAGCTAAATTTGAGGTCATTCTTGTTTGTTTCCCAGCCCCTGAGGATTTATAAGGTCCAGCAACCCAATTCTTTCAGAGTGAGTCATTGTCCTCTCACCTTCCTTCCACGCCCCTGCCCCTGCCCACTCCGCCTCCACTGCCTCCCTCCAAGGCTCAGACCAGTATGCAACCCTATGTGTTCAGGATCCGCCGCTCACCTCTTCCTGGGGGAATGGAATGGGGTGTGGCAGCCCCCAGTCTGACTCCTTCCCAGTTCCACTGACATCAGTGCCTCCTTCAGAGTCACCCATGGGTGTGCACAGAACACCCAGCTCCAGTAAAGGGGCAGGGGACATATGGGGTGATGACACCACAACCACAGCACCACCTCCTCCTCTTCCCCAAACACATAAGGGACCCTTGAGGGAAAACAGGAGCCACAGAAGGGCATTCTGCTAGAGGGAGAGCATGGTGTGGTGTTGACTAAGGTGGAGAAGGTGGGAAGAGGGAGTGGTTGATTTGATTTGATGAACCTGATGAATACAGCTCTCCCAGGTTGACTGTTTGCACCTCTTTCAAAGTGTCCCAGATCTTCCCCGCCCCTTACTGTTCCATCCAGTCCCCCTCCACAACCTTTCAAAGGAAGAGGACTTATCTTTGGTTATAGACCCCTGTAGCCATGGATTCTCTCCCTAGAAAATGAACACACATGCAACATTTTTTGAAAAAAGAAAAAAAAAATCAGTTTTCTTCTCCAAATGAACCCCCGCCCCTCTTTTGACCAATGTACCAACCAGGCCCTTCTCCATGTGAACTCAGGGGTCAACATTGGCGGGGTGGGGATCTCAGGCACTGTGATGTCCCAGAATTCTGACCTGTCCTTTTTCCACACTAAAACACAACTACTTGGGCTGCTTTGTAAAGGACTTCCACATTTGCTGTTCTTTGAAGGCCTCTGACACCGGGTGTGGTTGGTCATCCCCCTCTGAGATAGGACCAGCCTCACCTCCCCTAAGCCCTAGTGAGAACCCAGCTGGAACTCTTAATGGCAACTCTTGATTCCAGAGCCCTGCTCCATCCTCTATACCTGAAGCTGGTTTTTAAAGTCTTCCCAGTTTAATCCCTCAGGGCTGGGCACTTAAAATGTGATTATGGTCCAGATTTTCATACAAGAATTTGGGAACCCAGGGAGTTTCACCTTCAGGGTGAAAATCACTTTCAAAAAAAAAAATTCAAAGCATTCTTTGGCATTTCACAGCATAACAATAAATACTTTAGGAGTACACACCCTTTTCTGTTGGCAGGTTTTACAAAAATGTGAACTTTGACATTCCTATAGGGCTTGGCTTAGAGTGCCCTTCAACATCACCTGATTTGCTCCTCACCTGTTGCCATTCTGCCTCTAGTAGCAGGGTGTCCCAAAGGCCTAACTGTCAGGCAGGCAGGAACACTGGATACGAGGTTAGCAGTTGGCAGACAACTAGCAAGTGGCAAAGTTAAAACTCTGGTTCATTCTTTTTAAAAAATTTGTAAGAAGGCAACTTCAAATAAATCACTTCATCTCTCTAGGATGCTTTTTCCATCTGTATGATGAGCATGACTAAGGAAGAGGGATGGAAAGGATAGAGTTCTTCAAGCATGTACAAAATTTCTGAGCTCCTGGGTGATGGTGTGTGTATCAGGGTCCCAGGGCTGCTATAACAAAATAGCACCACCCAAATGGCTTAAATAAGAGAAACTTATTCTCTTACAGTTCTAGAGGCTAGAAGTTCAGGATCAAAGTTTTGGCAGGGTCCTGCTCCCTCTGCATGCACCATGGAAGGATTTACTCCAGGGTCCTCACCCAGCCTCAGGTCATTCCTTGGTTTGAGGCAACCTAACTCCAGTCCTCACATGGAGTTCTCCCTGGGTGCATGTCTTTCTCTTTACATACCTATTTAAAATAAGCCATATTGGATTGGGACCCATCCTATTCCTGTGTAACCTTGTGTGAACTAAGTGCATCTGCAATGACCCTATTTCCAAATGTAGTCACATTCTTCAGTACTCAGAATTAGGACTTCAACATATAAAATGTAAAGGGACATAGTTCAACGGTGAGCCACACTATGGTTGTCACAGAGGCGTTCTGTATCTGTTCATATCGGAGAACAGAATCAACTATATAGGTTTACAGTAACTCAGATTCCATATCAGGGGGAAAAAAGACAATTTTCATGTGCATAGAAGCTGTGTGTGTGTGTGTGTGTGTGTGTGTGTGTGGTGTACCTGTTGACATTAGAGTGGGTGTCAGAGAACGTGTTGTGCCAGTTCCAAGGCACATACCTGTTTGCAGCCTTATAAGACTCTTGACTCTGTTGGCTGCTGGCCAGAATCAGGGCAGTACAAGCTGTAACATCCTGAGATTCAAAGAGGCACAATGAGAGGGCCTGAGAGGTACCTGAGGGTGCTCACTAGTGGCCCTCAGCAGCTGTCCATGTTCAGGGCTTCTCCTTAGCCCGCAGGTGCTCTGGGTTTACACTGGCTAGGGGAGGCTGACTCAACTAACACCCAACTATTCAAATCCAAGTTCCAACTGGTTCATTTCTACTGAGAGATTATTTCTTCCCCATGATTAAAATGCCTTCAGAGGCTAAGGACACATCTAGAATGTGTCATGAACATGCAGGAAGCCAGCTAGGGCCCCATGCAGTCTCCTCACCTGGCCCACTGTGGTCAAGGCCTGTCTGGAGGTGACCAGGCAGGGTGCCTCTCTCCTGTAGACATGCCACCTGAGATTGCCACTCCAGTGAGCCAGAGACATACATAGATCGTCCTCTGTTCCAAAGCTAAGGTTTTGGAGTCCCCTCAGCTGACATCAAGATCATTTTCCAGAAAGTTTCTACCTACTAAGATTTGGAAGAACACAAAAATTAATTTAGTAACTCTACTTCTAAGATCATACTTTTAGAATATAATTGCACATTTACATAAACACAGCATGTGTACAAAGGTAGGCATTGGAACTGTTCTTTCTTTTATTATTCTTTTTTTAGTACTGGGGATTGAACTGAAGGTGCTTTACCACTGAGCTATATTGCCAGCCCTTTTTATTTGTGTTTTGAGACAGGGCCTTGCTAAATTGCTGAGGCTGGCCTGTTTTTTGTGATCCTCCTCTCTCAGTCTCCCAAGTCATTGGGATTCCAGGTGTGAGTCACCGTACCCAGTGGAACTTTTCTTGCACAATAGGAAAAATTTTAAATGATCTAAGTACCCAGCATTAGGAAATGCTTTAAAGAAACATCCGCACCATGAAATATGAATCAGCTGATTTTTTGAAAGACATGATTTTGCTTATATTGCAATGTCCTTGAAAAATGCTCACAAAATGATTATTGAAAGGGAAAATAAAGCAGGATATATAACAATAATTAAATGATAAACTTCTTTAAAAGGGGCTTTAATTGTGGTATTGTGGTATTGTTTCAAATTACTTCTTTAGACCTCTGCGCTTTCTAAGATGTCCCTGATGAATATGTGTTACATTTGAAATGAGGAAAAAATAAAAGTAATGGAGGCACAGGAGGAGCCCATGACTCCTGCCTTCTCTCACACCCTCGTACCTCTATCCCAGTCCTCCTGCGGTAGGATTTCCCGATTTCTTTTTCCTCTGCCTATTTCAAAAGTAAACAGTGCTGGATCTGCATGCTAGCGCAGGTCAAACTTGCTTTTTTTCAATAAGAGATGATATGCCAGGCACTGACACAACCACATGCAATCTCAGCTATTGAGGAGACTGAAGCAGAAGGACTGCAAGTTCAAGACCAACCTGGGCAACTTCAGAGAGAATCTGTATCAACATTTAAAAAAATTAAAAGGGCTGGGGATGTATCTCAGTGGCAGAACACTTGCTTAGCGTGCAAGAGGCTCTGGGTTCAATCCCTAATATGGCCAAAAGAGAGAGAGAGAGAGAGAGAGAGATTTTGTGGTGAAATTCTGTTCCTCTTTCTCCTGTTGCCCGCATCCTCCTAATTCCAACCCAGAGCCTCTGCATGCCGCAACTCCATCTGTCCCTGCACCATGATCCTCTAAGGTCCGGACTATCTTAGCCAGGATTTAATTTCAACAGAGAGGGGCAGAAAATTCCATCTGGGACTCAGGCCTCCTGGACGGAATCCCTCCAATTCAGGCAGTAAGGAGCAAGAAACAGGGGCCCTTCTTCCCACGTGCTTGGAAGCCTGGCCCCGAGCCCTGAGCTGTGCATTCCATCATCCTTTTTGTGGGCTAAACAGATGAAATTGCTTTAGCTGAAGGAAGAGGCACGAATTTACTTATGCATTAGATTCGCAGGATGCATCCATCATTCCGACCTCCGGATCAGCCGGACCCGCGAGACAAACCCACGCCGCAGACCAGACGGACGAGCCTGCGCCTCCAGCCAGCAGGGCGGGCAGCGTTGCGCTCGGCCAGCCCCGGCTGGCGCAGCGCGGCTCCCCTTCCTAGACGGATGGTTAATTGTTTAAAGGCTTATGTGAGATCACACAGCTAAAAAGAGGGAAAGCTGGCTATTATGACTCAACTTTCCACCTTCCCAGGCCTTTCTTCCCACTCCTGCTAGACGGTAAGGTGAGGCTGCTGCCAAAGGTTCGAGCAGCCTCTGCTCTCCAGCCAAGAGTACAGTGCGACACTCACTCAGCTCCATCCTTCCAGGGCACTTCATTTGATTCTTCTGTTTCTTATTTTCCTTGCAAAGCCCAGCATCACTGCTTGCACCTCCTCCTACAGACAATAAACCATTTAGCAGAGAACAGGGCTTTGTTCCACTCCTCACCTATTCTAATGTCTGGGGCATTAAGTGTCTTTCCCTCCCGGCATCAATCTCTCCTTTCAGAGAGGAGAGAAGTCAGTCTCCCCTCTTCCCTTCTCACACCCCCACAAGTTTCCTTTCCTCCCTTGCCTACCTCCTTTCCCAGACAGAGGCAACGTGTCCCCACCTGAGACAAAGAAAGGAGGCTTTGTTATACCTGCAAGATCCTAAATATTATCATCATTTAATTACTGCCATTCTCCCAGGCTAACTTCTTGGCAGCAACTCCTCTCTAGTTAAATAGGCTTTTAAGTTTTCCCAGGGAGGCGGCATCTGAGATAATTTGTGAATGGAGACTAATTTGAGGTGTTACCACTGGTATAAAGAGGTGACTTCAAGGTAACTGAGCCTTAAAAGACAAACTGGGAGAAAGGTTATGTGTTTCCTTCAGGCATAGATCATCTTTTGGAAATGGATACCAGAGTCAATGTCTTGGGCACGAACCAGTGGACTGCATTATTAACTGGCCCAAGTTCAATTCTTCTTTCTCTCTTTCTCTTTTTTTTTTTCCTCCCAACGCAAGGAGAGTACGGTCACATTCATGATGCCATTGGTTGCCAGGAATTGTTCTCTCAGTTGTGTGTTCAGGCAAAAGGATGGCTTGACTTCAATCTTCTGGAATGTTCCTTAGCCAGAAGTGCCTGGGTGACCCACAAAGGTGTCAGAAACTTTCAAGTTCTGAAATACTGCTTCATCTGTAGAAACAAGCAAAATATTCCACACCTGAAGTGACAGCATCACTGGCACAATTGGTTGGTTCCCAGCCTTTGCAGAAACTCTGATTTGCTACATTTGCTAAATCTCTCAGGTCATCCAGATGTTTCCAACCTTACCTTGTTAGGATCACAACCTTCCATTTCCTTACGATGTTCTCATGGCAAATGTCTGGATTCCTTTCACATTCCCAGCTGTAGTGGTTTTTTTGGTCACACTCAATTTTGGACACTGAGATTGAGTGGTGTTTTAGTCAGCTTTTTCACCACTGTGACCGAAAGACCTGACAAAAACAATTTTAGGGAAGGAAAAGTTTATTTGGGGCTCACAGTTTCAGAGGTCTCAGTCCATAGACCGCTGACTCCATTCCTAGGGGCTCAAGGTAAGGCAGAACATCATGGGAGAAAAGGGTGGCAGAAGAAAGCAGCTCAGGACGTCATACCAGGAAGGAGAGAGGGAGAGAGGGAGAGACAGACAGAGATAGAGGGAGAGACAGCAGCTCAGGACATCACAGCAGGAAGGAGGGAGGGAGAGACAGACAGAGACAGAGGGAGAGACAGCAGCTCAGGACATCACACCAGGAAGGAGAGAGGGAGAGAGAGACAGAGAGATAGAGAGAGAGACAGCAGCTCAGGACATCACACCAGGAAGGAGAGAGACAGAGACAGAGAGACAGAGAGAGACAGAGAGACAGAGAGGGAGACAGCAGCTCAGGACATCACAGCAGGAAGGAGAGAGAGAGAGACAGAGAGACAGAGAGAGACAGAGAGACAGAGAGACAGAGAGAGAGACAGCAGCTCAGTACATCACAGCAGGAAGGAGGGAGGGAGAGACAGAGAGATGGAGAGAGACAGAGAGACAGAGAGAGAGACAGCAGCTCAGGACATCACAGCAGGAAGGAGAGAGAGAGAGACAGAGAGACAGAGAGAGACAGAGAGACAGAGAGAGAGACAGCAGCTCAGGACATCATACCAGGAAGGAGAGAGAGAGAGAGACAGAGAGACAGAGAGAGACAGAGAGAGAGACAGCAGCTCAGTACATCACAGCAGGAAGGAGGGAGGGAGAGACAGAGAGAGACAGAGAGAGAGACAGCAGCTCAGGACATCACACCAGGAAGGAGAGAGACAGAGAGACAGAGAGAGACAGAGAGACAGAGAGAGACAGAGAGAGAGAGAGACAGAGAGAGACAG
This sequence comes from Glaucomys volans, assembly GCA_020662805.1. Classification (NCBI taxonomy): domain Eukaryota; kingdom Metazoa; phylum Chordata; class Mammalia; order Rodentia; family Sciuridae; genus Glaucomys; species Glaucomys volans. The sequence continues at coordinate 142,452 of JAJEJO010004019.1, forward strand.
AGAGA